>VYZV01032499.1:73379-86261 GCA_013401275.1 Pandion haliaetus
ATAAAAAGAGTACAAAGCACTTGGCATTCAGTTGGTTGCTCTTTCTGTGATTGTTCCCCACCACCATTCCCCATGCAAGTGAAAAGGGCAAAGGTTGGACTTTTGGAGGGATAACTTAGTAAAGAGACACTGAAAGCTAATCTGAAGACAAATTTCAACAGAATTATTCTAAAGTGTGCTCAATATTACTTTTTCTATAAGCAATTCTGGCATAAAGAAGAGGAAGAAATCTTTCTCATTGTACCCAGATATGTCACAGCTTCTTTGATCACTGTTACGCCGGTGCTCAAAAATCATAAGAAAAATTTTAAACTGACAGCTACACAGTTTAACATACAGTCTTTATATGACTGGTGGGATTTGAATGTATGAAACTGGACCTTTTACTTTGAGGATGAATGATCTGGTGAGAAAAACAGGAGAACTTTTAAAACATAGAAACCAGGTTGCTGTCGTATTCTCTCAATCCTTGTATATAAGACGTTAAGAAAAATACCAGCTTAGTAAGGCTCATTATAAAATACCGGCAGCAGGGAAGGACAACACAAGTGATGGGGTCTCGTGCTTTATACTTCCGTGGGCTCACAGTTTTGCCTGTAGCTACCCTTGTTTCATTAGTACAGCAGGTAAAGGAGCTGGAAAGAGATCTCTTCCCTTATGTAAAGACAAGGTTATCTGAAGATCTTAGCTTTCTTGAGCATACCTCTAAGGTTTTTTCAAGCTAAAATTTTCAAGTTGAAAATATCAAGCTCAAATTTAACTTCTTTTCCTGCTATTTATTTCACAACTATCTAATGAGGCATTTTGGCCCAGCAGCTTTCATCCAGCTCCTTCAAAAGGGGCTGTCTTGGCAAACCACTGTAAAAGGAACAGTGCAAGACAGTACGCACCCTTTCTAGGGAGAAGCTGTAATGGTATACTATCTGGTGTAACTGCTTCTGTTCGGGTACCAATGGAAACTACTCTTAATTCTACTTCTGACTAGATAAAAAGCCACAGGAAGTCTTTTCCCTTCACGTTTTCTTTTTGACTTCTGAATCTCCCACTCTTGAAAGCTAGCAGTCCTGCAGGGTTGGTCCAATAAGAACCTTTGCCTATGAGCCTGTTTTCCAGCAGCTGAGAACTGTTTAGAGGGAAAAAGGATGTAAATCAAGCCAGTAGCACCCTGAACAGGAGTTGAGTTTATCAGATGATTCCCAAGCAAAGTAAGCTTCAAACAGTAACACTAAGCTCCCTATATCCTGGTGGTTAGTATTATTCAAAACAGAAAGATACACAGGTACTACTAAAATTCAGAATAACAACGTGAAGGCAAAAACATCTCTCTGTATCACCACTTAACTTAGAACACAACCAGTAGGGTCACCTTAGAAACTCAGACAGATAGAAAGTGAGCAATAAACTCCTTTGGGATAAAACTGAGACACAAAATTATGGACAGAAAGAAGACAACCACTCTGTAATGCTACATACAGTACACTCGCCCCCCACACTACCAGTCATTTCCTGCCAGGTAAGTTTTTAGGACCTGTACAAGGTTAATCCAGCCCCAAAGCTGATTCAGCTCCACTTGTTGTTGACTGTGTATCCTAAATGGATCTGATCAGCAGGGTTAAGTGGCACAGAATAAGGCAAGAAGAGACAGAAGGAAGGATTGCTGACAGGTATTTTTGGGGGATATTTTTTTGAGGAGGAATTGATATGAGGTGAGATATTGTTGAAGAAAAGCAATAGGTTCTTTCTAAAGAAAATCAAAATAATAATTTATCCATGCACCTTCTTAAAACAGAACTGGAGACCTGTCCATGGTGAGGAACAGGGCAGAACAGAACAGAGTGGAATAGAACAGAAATGGTTGGCCAGTGGTTCTCCTGCACTAAGAACCTGAAAAAAGGGCTACATCAGCAGATTAGCTTGCTGCTTCTCTGACATTTGAAGGTTGCAATCTGTTAGAGAAATAGAAAGGCTCATACGCTGTCTTCTTTGAGCTGTATCTGGGAAGAGTAAGAATCAGAAATATTGAGAGAAGATTTGGTTGCTGTATAGCTTAGAAAAGGAAAGTGTAAAGCTTGATAGTGGTTTGGGCTGATGAAGAGAAAATAAAGGTAGAATATATATCCTCAGATGACGTTTATGTATCTGTCTATCTATCCATCCAACTATCCATCCATTCATCCATATACACACACACACACACACACACATATATATAAACCTGCTATGTGTCCTCAGTTGAAAGAACAAGCTGCTGAGAGGCTCTGTTTGTTGAGAAGGGTCTGTTCAAACACTAATTTTATCTTAAATTCCTGTGACATCCCAACTTTGAAGTGAAAATCCCTTCAGTTAGTACTACAGAAACATGAGAGGCTTTGCAGTATTATGACAACTAATTTACACAGCTCAGATTTCTAAAAAACAAATTCTTTAATGTCTTCATCTATATAGAAGGGAAGCTGAAACAAGGACTGGAAGGTGAGCATGTCCAGGCTTTTGTCCCTGTGAGATGATCTGTAATGCCATCTTAAGCTATACCAAGAGTTTTTTATTGTGTGGATGTCCCAGACCTTTGCGCTACCAGGTCACAAGGACTTTGACTTACCTGGCTTGTAATGAATCTGCTAGATATACTCAGGTATCTCCCAGTTTTCAGACCTATGCCTGTGACGGTTTTTTTTGTTTTGCTTTAAATAAAATATTGCTATCTCTAAATTGAAATATCAGCTAGGTATATTTGTAGAACAGCCAGTTTTATGGAGGATTAAATTGAGGCAATTAACATCTTTATATGACCATATGCTAACAAACTAATAAATGTTTAAATTGACCTTGATTAAAAGATCAGAGTGGCACCAGCATCTGATTATGATGTTAATACTCAGAGAAGTATAAAAAGACCAAAGTAGGGATGCTGCTGAAATAGTGGATGAACCTAGCTTTAAAAAGCCCAGAAGGCACAGAAGATCAACCAGGAGCAGACATAGATATCCTAGTCTGATCTGCTTGTGACTTCGGTGATTGGTGCTGAGAGGCTTGATGCACTGAAAATGCTAATTAAGCCCCACGGTAAGTACGTTCAGAGGCCAAAGATGACCGGCCGTGTGTATATGATACCTGTGCACCTTGGTGGTTAGCAGCCACACGGTCTGTGCAGCAACGAGCTGCTCTTGTGTGGGTGACAATGTGACACCTTCTAGTTTCTGTTATTATATAGCAGCTCTCAATCCTTTCCTACTGCCTTTTCTGCTTCAGCGGACTATGCTTCAAATAATTTCCACCTTTTGGATTACTACTACCCAATCCTCTGCCTCATCCATTTGTTCTGAAAAGACTGAGGGAGCAGACCTCTGCATTAAGCTCTTTTCTTTCCATGTAGCTCCTGGCTAATCACAGGATAGTGGGGCTAAATACTGCCACCTGAATGCTGACCCCTCTGGAAAATCACTGCATCTGTACTGGAACCCCAGTCGCTGAGCCTGCTTCTTTGAAGCACCACATTAAAGGTGCTTATTTACTGTCATGTTGTCTTGCTCCTGTTTTGGTCTTGGGTCCAAGATGCCCAATTATTAATGCCAATTGTAACTGGTTTACGTCCAATTCTGATCTGAAATGAACCATTTTGCCAAAAAAATCCGTTGTAGAATGAAGGATATCTGCCAGGGTCTGTATACCACAGCGGGTATTGATGTAAACCCAGTTCATCTATGCTGATAATCCTAGAAACAGGTCTCATTCCAGGGGCTGCATGAATAAGATGGTAGGATGGTATACATCCTCTGTCTTGAATGAGCCTCTAACATAAAAAATATCAAGGTACAGATAAGAAGTTAATTAAAGGTCAGACTGTTGTACTGGGGTCCATTTAACAGCAAAGCTTTTAGGACCATTACAGGTGCAGTAGGATGTGACAGGTCATCCAAGCCGTGCAGGCTAAACTGGAGAATCATGCTTGACTACGATACGAGTAGCTGTCACGAGTGAGACACACTGAGCAACAACCAGTAGTAGAACCAGACACTGGGGTTTATTTAAGAACCAAAAAGATTGGAGATTTTACTCTGCTTTCTTGTTTTACACACTTACTTGCTTCCCCCACAGTGTCAGGTTCACTGCCTCCTGACTTCCCATCAGGGAGATCACTGCTGGTCTAGGAAGGCTGGGCAGAAAGTTGTTTTGGTTTCTGCTGTGCTGCTACTCACAGTTCCCAGCCTTGGGTGTTACTGGGCCAAGGTCCCTGGGTATCACCCAGCATTTACCTCCACACACCTCCCTGATCTCCAGCCTTCTGGAGTCAGGACATGTCCTGACTTCCAGGATCTTCCCTCCAGACAGGATTTTCTTTCCAGACTCCCTTCTTATTTCTGAAACCCCTTCTTCTTTCCACAAACATTTCTTTTTGGCCTTCTCTTCTTTTCAGCACCCTGATTTCCCAATCTAAATAGTCTGTGCGCAGAAGCACAATGGTCGATCAGCGTTGTAACTGATATTTCTGGCTTATGTCTCTTTATACATTGGAGCATTCAGGACATTCAGTTTTAGTCACAGCGTTATCAAAATTTACAACCATCCTGCTCAAAAGTTCAATTTTGGACATTCACCACCCTCCCCCAATTATCTGCCACCTGTTAACGCTCACAGTTTAAGCTATTTTTTTACCTATGACACCAGATGTAGATGTCATGAGGTCTTTCTTGACAGTGAGAGTTCCAACAGCAGTCTCAGCAGGTTCTTCCAGAGAACTACATCCAGTCTGCTATTCACTGATGGAACCCAGATGGCCTGTTCATCTTTTCAGATGTGTTGCATTCATGAGTGGGATTCAGTCTCAGATTAAGACTAAACATAGATGTCTAGCATGAGCTAGATGTGGTGTTACAGGTGAAGGAGATCAATATGGTCATTTGATACAGTAAACGGAGTATAAAAAATCATTCAGCTGGCCAACTATCAGACACCTATTTTACGGCAAGCTGAATTGCTCTCTACAAATCCATTCATTGCATTAATTTTTGTAACTGTCTCACTCAGAGCTGCTGGTAAGTGACTTAAAGCTTTTTTATCCATAGCACCTTTGTCATGCTTCCCTATTCATACTGTCCAGACTCTCTTTAGGAGGTAATGGTCACATACATTCATCATCAGTGCCACTAATGGAAACTGAACTCTAATTCCTGCTCTACTCTCAGCATTTCTGTGTAGCCCAATACCTTATTCTCTCCACTCCTGCTTTGCTTCTTAAATGTATTCCTTTCCCTTCCTCAGTTCTTTGCAGCACTTCTTCTGATTAGCAATAGTAATTTCTCCTAAACTGAGCTCCAACACAAAACATTTGGTAAATTGGTATAAGATACGGGCTCTTCACAGTCCGATCAAAGAAAAGGAGAATGCACAAGACAAATGTACTATCTATCTTGGCACACTCGGAAGCTCTGTAACAGAACTTCCAAATAGCTCCATCTGTGGTGGCTAAATTAGGTGGGATTAAGATATAATCCTTGGTGTGCATAAGAAAGCCCTGAGAAAGTCATCTTGCAGTCCCAGAGGCAATGTACTTGTACTGTATTCTTGGACAACTACAATTACAAAAATTCCCCCAGATAAATGCAACTAGACAGTATAGATCATGACAGGCCAGTTGTGGCTCCACCAGTGGTGTTGCCCAGGTGTCACAGAATCTGTACCACTATGTGCAAAATGGCTGAGCTTTTACTCAAGAAACCCATCCTACCTGTACTACTGTTATGCTCTGGGTCTCACTCTGAACTAATAAGAGCAGCTGCACTACCCGTATTATGAGTGTTCAATATCCTACTCATCAGTCTGCAAGTATAAAACCCTACTTCCTATCTCCAGAAGATGACCATCTAAATCTCTGCTCTAAGACTTCTCCTCTCAACCAGGGTTATCTCCATTTCTTGACTATTTCTGATTTTTCCTTTACATCCTTACTGGAAAATTGACCTGTCCTTCAAAACTTTGTGTCTCTTCTTAACCACATCCAGGTCTGTTCTCATTTCTCAGTCTGCTCTTTCAATGCTTGCCCTGTATTTTCTTGTAGCACAAACATAATTTATTTGGATCAAGTACACAGCATATGTTTTTCAAGAGCCTACCTTATGGACATCACTGCAGTAGGTAAGAGAAGTCAATGCAAGGTGTATTCTGGTAGTGTCTAATGAGTCCTTTCTTCTAGCAAAGTCAACTAAAGAATGCTACTAGTAAGTGTCAGTTTTGTACCTGGCTGCTTGGCAGCATTACAGTTCAGATGTTCAATGACATATCTGTATGCAGAACTTTAACATCACAAACTTAGTCATCTCCAGAATTAGGTAGCAGTGTATTTATGAAATTGCTCTGTATTCTAGAAATAATTTTCCTGGCTTTGACTGTGGTGGAAATAATCACTGGTACAGTGTGACAATTTACATAGGGATAATAGAATAACACTCTTGACAAATATAATTAAACACTGTATTTTTCAGTGGGTACATCTTTTTGCATTTACATAAAGATTATTTACTTACCAAATCTTATTTAAAGAGTATGTTGTTATCCTTTTCACATGCTCCTGAGAGTCACTATTGGATGGATTCTGAAACCTTGATTCAGGCTGACATCCTTAAACTTCAGTGCGACATCTTTTAAACTAGGGCTTTATCCATACTAAATGACAAAACCAGCCCTTGTTTGTACATATAACAAATGTCTATGCTAGACTGTTCTCTAGTTCTATTATTGTCAATACATACTAGTGGGCATATGCAGAATATGTTTGAATATGAAGTTGTCTTGCAAGTGTCTTTAATTCTGTAACTATATTTAAAAACATCAGTGTTTCTTCATGCATATATTTAATAATCACTGGCTTTATGCATAAATCTCAATTCTACATTCAATGAGACTCTTTTTTGTCCAGTAAGCTCCCATCTGACATGCAAAAGCTGCATTCTAATTTGCATATGAGTGCTTTCATATTACAATGGGTTAAGCAGCATTACTTGCTTTATGTACCAGATGTACATTTAATTTGGCTGGTAAACACAGAAGAGGTAAAATCAAATGTGACTAATATCCAACAGTTCTGTGTACAATGTACAGTGAAGATCTGTCCTCCAGATGTTGATCCCTTGTTGTGGTTTAATGCCAGCTGGCAGCTAAGCACCACACAGCCGCTTGCTCACTCACCCCCACCCAGTGGGATGGGGAGGAGAATTGAAAAAAAGTAAAACTTGTGGGTTGAGATAAAGACAGTTTAATAGGACAGAAAGGAAGAAAATAGTAGTAGTAGTAATAACAACAACAACAACAATAATAATAATAGAACTGGAATATATAAAACGAGCGACACACAATGCAATCGCTCACCACTCTCTGATTGACGCCCAGGTAGTTCTCGAGCAGTGACCCCCCTCCCAGCCAACTCCCCCCAGTTTATATACTAGACATGACGTCACATGGTATGGAATACCCCTTTGGCCACTTTGGGTCAGCTGCCCTGGCTGTGTCCCCTCCCAACTCCTTGGGCCCCTCCAGCCTTCTTGCTGGCTGGGCATCAGAAGCTGAAAAATCCTTGACTTAGTCTAAACACTACTTAAGCAACAACTGAAAACATCAGTGTGTTATCAACATTCTTCTCATACTGAACCCAAAACACATAGCACTGTACCAGCTACTAGAAAGAAAATTAACTCTATCCCAGCTGAAACCAGGACAGTCCCTCTAGACATCGGTGCCTCCAAAGACCTACCTCGGGACTTCAGCACCTGTTGCCTAAATATTTCGTGCTGCTTGTTTGTGCTAATAAGCAACTGCACAGGCAAAATCATAGTAGTTAGGGTATGGACAATGTTTCTCACAATGCAAAGTCCTTCTGCATCTAGTAGCATGTGCATTGGGAAAGACAGTTCTTAAGATCTACTAATTAACACAGAGGACCCTGTATCATTACCTCTTGCTCCTATTCTTGTCTCTATTAATGACATGCTTTGTAACCCTAGAAAATCTGTCTCTGTATCTTCTTTCTGTTTTACCTATCTGTAAAACTACAGAAATATGTTCAATATCTGACTTTTTATTGGCACCAGAACATTCATATCCTTCTGAATCCCCATCTCTGATTAAAGTGAGTGCAAAGAACCCTAAGACTTTCTAAAGAACATGAAAATAACATAAATTATTGCAGTGAGATGGCAATTGTAATGAATGCTTTTCTAAATGATTGAGTCATCAGACCATGTACTCACCCTGTGATTAATCATCTTCTTGGTGCTCACCTGAAAAAGAAATACTAACTTCCTCACCTTTGTTTAGCAAAAGTATGATTATTTTTTCTTTTGCTGTTTAAGATGCCCTCTGCTCCTATTGATTCATAGGGGATATCTTCAGATACACAGATATATATATGAAAATAAATATAGCATTAATGCTGAGCCTCATTTGGCCAAAGCATGTGAAATGCCTTTTTCTGCCCATATTCTCAGCTTGTTTTCTGCACAGTATTCTAATAATTACTGAGGATCTGACAGTTGTACCAAAATGGAGGAAATATTCCTGCTAATAGCATATAAATTATGGATACATGTGTCATTCATTGTGTATGTTTGCTTTCTGTTTCTATTGGCAATCTTTCCAGGCTTAGGCACTCTTTGGGTTTGCCATCCCATGTGTCATGCATCAGCTGAGAGTGTGCTAGCAGAACTGCTGTGGGATGTTTCAGAATGTCATGAGACATCAACACAACAGCAAGTATCTTGTATACACCAAAAAATACACCTGCTCTCCTCTTTACTCCCAAAAGAGACTGCACTAGGTTTCTTAAATGTGCATAAGAATTTGAAAAGCCATCTTAAATACATGGAAGTAGCATTTCAGCAGATGCAGGAATGGGGAATAGGTGTCCTATTCCTGGGCTATTTTCTTAATTATTTTACTCTCTTGGGCAATTAGCTGAAGGTACAAATTTGATATATCTGTTCTGAAAACTCAAGCAGCTCATTACAGGTACAGGTGCTTGCTTTTGAACTGGATTGGATCCTAGCTGTAGGTACAAACTACAGCTATATTTAGTTTTTTTCCATTCCAAACTTTGCAGGTGCAAGTATTTTCTTCCAAAAGAAATTAGATTACATTCTATATAAATGTACTTGCAAAGTATGCAAATATCTAAGGCTATATTATCAATCACTTTTTAAATAGACCTATAGATTTCCCCTTTTCCTGATAGTAAAATTACCATAACAATGACTGACTCTTCATTATTGTCTTAATGACCTGGTTTCTTAATTATGTTATTTTTAAAAGCCTTATTACCTAAATTTCTCTCCCTTTCCACACTGACATATGTAAACTAGATTTATTTTTTTTATATTAGAATTGTTCAGGACATTAATCTATAATTTAAAACAGCATTTTCTAGGCATTTATAGGGGAGTGTGAGGGGAAGAGAGCACGTTTTTGTATTTAAATACATGATAAACACCTTCCTGGTTTTACTGACATGTTCTGAAGGCTGGCATCCTGAAAGATGGAAAGAGAAGTGAAAAAATGTAGTTTAAGTCATCTTATCAGAATTAACCTTCAGATAGCTCAATTACATGTACACAAGTGATGTGTACATGTAATGATGTTTCAACATAAAATTAAGGGTTAAAACATCTAGGCATAATAAAGACATTCTTCTATTCAAAACAATATAAATAACCTTTCAGAAGCATCAGACAAAATATTTATATAGGCTCATTCTAAGAGAAAAGGAAAATGCCAATGTATTATTCAGGTTGATTAGCAGAGATACAATCAATCTGGCAAATCAGTAGGAGACCTAAGAAAAATTCTGTTATATTTATAGCAAGGGCTCCAGAGCAAGCTCTGCTCTTTTATATGAAGCAGCAAAATTACAACTGCAGAACAAGCACTTTGTGGATCTATGGCACTTGGCAGGAGATGGAAAGTGGTTCAAGGCCAAAGAAATAGCCCCAGAGGTGCTGCTGTTGGGAGAAAAGAGAAAAAGCAAAAGGTAGTGATATACAAAAAGTGTAAATGCATGGGTAGCCTCTGAAACTTAAGTTTAGCCAAAACATAGAGAAGGAGGCTGTGTTGAAAATGAAGTTAAAATGAGCAGGCATGGGAAAGGTTTTTGGGCAAAGCAACAGAAAACCAACCAGGCATGCAGCGTATTTCCAGCAGCAAGCAAACAAAATTCTCCTGGGCAAGGAGTCACAACATTTTCCATCAGCAGTGAATTGCTGATATTCTGCGTACAGGTGAGGGATGCTGGTCTATAAAATATCCGGTTTCCAGGTGCTGTTTTGCCTGAAATAACATGCAATGAAATGGGTGGCTGTTGGCTGAGCTGAAAGCAACTCTGGCACTGCAGAGGTCGCAGCCTGTACGTATACAGAAAAGATTATTCCTGATTCCACTAGATCTCAGAGGTTAAAGGCAGGGCAGAAATAGCACAAAATAACTGGATGAACAGGGTGCCACACCAGCTTCTGATGTTCTGATACTAATTTATTTTCAGTGCAGAAGATGACATAAATCTGTCCTCCATCATTCCTGAATGGGGTTAACAGATTTGTTAGTAAAAATGTAATTTTGGGAGGGAATCTAGAAATGCAGCTCAGATAGATAAGAATGCACAGTTGCCACTGCCCTCTTTGAGGTGGGTCCCAAGCACAGAGTGCATAAATTAAAATTGCAAGGGGAAAGATGTTCTGTTAGGATATCCAATCCAGTATTGCGGAATATTAATGCATTAGGTGGTATTAGTTTGAGTATTTAAGAAAGCAGCTGTCAGACAACTGTTACTGTGGAGAGGGTTTCTGTGACAGACCAAAAATGTTGTGGATGAGACGCTTAAAAAACTTTTTAAAAGTTTTCACTTTTGACCAGCAAAAGTTTCTTTTACAACTAGGCACAGCTCCTTTTTTCTTTCTCATTTCCTGAAAAGCAAGTAGAATTCTTAGGAACATGGCTTCATATTTGGGTTCCCTAAGAAGCAAAAATAGTATTCCTAAATTCCAGTGAACTAACACCAGAAACAGTTAATTTTTGTCTGCCAGCCCAGAAAAACATATGGGCGATCATATGATGTCTACTCTCATCAGCCAGCTGAAATATGCACAGAATTTTGCAAACCTAGCTCTCTCAAGCTGTTTCAACCTATCTGGTTTTACTTTATTCTACCCTTAGATGAAGTTTGTGTGGCTTTGGTGCTAGAAACAATCAGTACTATGGCTCCTCTAGGAAATTCTAATCCTGACAAATCAGTTTCCATTACTCGTACTTTTGTGAAAGTTTAATCAGTCAAATAAAAAAATGCAGAGACAAATTTAGATTGTACTAACATCAAAAAGGTAAATGACTTTCAAGTTTTATCATCAATATTAAAAGAGAAAGTAGATCCCTGATTTGCTCCCACCAAGAGTAGCCTTGGCTCTCCAGGCTCCACAAGTTAAAACTCTGGATCAGATGATGAATTTTACCTGTTTTAGCTAAGTCTCAAAAGGGAGCTAATAAGTTTTAGTCCTCAGGCTTCAAGGAGGAATTGAATGTCTCAAGCATGTATATCCCCTTTAAAACTACACAGTACTTTGCCTTAATAGCAGACAATTGCTCTTCTTTTCCCTCTTTTTTTCAAATTAATGAGTGTTTCTACTTCTTGTGTACTTACAGTATTGTACCAGAAGGGAAGTAAGTTTCCTGACCTGAGAAATTTACTGCTCTCCCAATGCACATGAACATTACTAGTATATAAATGACATGGGTGCATGTTAGGCAATCCTGACTGCCAGCTGAGCACACACTACGCAGCTTAGACATGTATTAGCCTGGTACAATCTTGAAACACAACGGAACAAAGCCTGCATGCAAGAAATGAATTTCTGACAGGATTTGTATCTCTGGTTCAAAAATACCCCTTAGGGTATGAGCTTCGTTTAAAGATCACTTTGAAGTATTGACTTAGAGCTAAATACTTGTCTAAATATAAGAATTTGCTTTAAAGGCTTGCTGAATTTATGCCTTTAATGAATAAAAGACTTGAACATCTGGGAAGAAGTTATAAATTGCAAGTGTGTAGTGTGCAAGGAATGATAGAAGATACTGTGAAGAAGACGTGAAGTTGTTTATGCACTAGTGCAATAAAAAAGCTTACACGATCAGTAAGAGGCACAATTTTGCAAGTCATTGACATTAAATTCTGAATTTGATATGCACTGCATGAAGAACCATGTCACAGATTAAAAGTGAGTGATTTAGTCAGCTAACCTGATGATCATGCAATTTGTTTTATGTTGACTGTAATTCGTTTCTGTGTCACCTAATGAGACAGAGAACATAAAGCAGGCTCCACCATCGTTGTCTATCCTAGGATGATCTTTGTCACCCAATTGTGTAGGTCGTCTTTTCTGTGTTCCTCCATGTAAAGCGCATGTCTGTCTTAGAAATTCTCTTGATTTACTTTTAAGATATACCTGGTTATTTCTAGCTTCCAGAAAAATTTAGAGGAAAAAGTATTTAGTATTTTGATGAAAACAGATGCATTTTAAAATAACCTGCATTAACTACCTAGTGCTTTCAGTTCTATTGATATTTTTGTGTATCTTTTTTGTGTAGCTTTTATTGTGTTAAAGTAATCGCACTGGAGTTAAGTTCATAGGCTCTTTATTTTAAGTTGTACATTTCTGATGATCAACTAAAACTGCTGCTTTGGCAATTCAGACATTATTTCTCTTTGGTTATTATCAGAATTCACATTACTGGTGAAGAAAATGAATAGACCTGTGCCGTATAACCTTTTGCCTTCTATGATAAGGCAAAGCTGAGAACTGCTTTTTTTTGTAATTAATTGTTACCTCTGTCTGTGCAATTCTAGAAGAAAAT
>VYZV01032500.1:0-11637 GCA_013401275.1 Pandion haliaetus
ACCCCCAAATTCACCAACACCCCCCTCTCCAGCATGACCTTTCAATTTAGGGCACCCCAAAAAAACCCTCCCCAGGGACATTTCCCACCCCAGGCCCTTCCTGCGGAATTATCCCTCAAGGCAAAACACTGCAATTTTGGGAGCATCTTTTAATTATTATTAATTGGGGGGGGCAATATTTATGACAGAGCCCACACACACACATTTTGGGCAGCATGGGACATTAACTCTTCCCTCCCTTCTCCCAAGGACCTGGAGATGAGGTTTCCCTGGAGTCACTTCCACTGGGAGCACTGGGAGCACTGGGACCTGCTGCCAAATTTTCCCACGTTTTATTGCAAAAAACACAGGGATGGATTTTTCCGGATCAGCCTGGCCACGATTTGGTTCCTCCCCATTTTCCATACCCTTCCCCGATAAAAGAGGCCGTCAAAAGCGGGTTTGGTGAGAAACGCTGAATTTCTGCCCATTTCCTAAGGAATATTGGATGAGAGATGGAATCAGTTGAAATAGCCCCAGAATTCTTTCGGGATGGGTTAAAATCGGTTCCGAAGAGTTACAGCGGGATGTACGAGTCAGCAGCGATAAATGATGCATAAGGGATGGCCGTGGGGTCAGGGGTGCGATGGGAAAGGTGGAAAAATGAGCTTACATTTCAGGCTAGGAACCCAAACCACCCTAATTTTCCCTCTTGAGTTTCCCAGGGTGAGTGACCGCTCGCAAACCCCCATTTTTAAATCCCTCCTTCTAGCTTATCCCCCCTCCCCCAAAAAAAAAACCATCCAGAAAATACTTGCACCTCCTACTTGAGAGCAGCCTCTAAAATTGGGTGACCTCCTTTTGGTTGGCCATTGGAGAGCAACCAAAAATCAATGGTTCACGCTTGGGCTCCATTGATAAAATAACAGAGGAATGCAGTGGGTGGTTGGGATGCATCCCCCCCACCCCCCCAAAAAAAAAGCATCACTGCATCGTGTCGCTGGGACAACCAGTGGGAACTTGGAGCATCCCCCTGATCCTTTGGAGAGGTTGGGGCAATGATTTGTAGGAATTTCTTGCCTTGTAAATCAGCCGACGGGACGGTTTCCGCCCCCCGCCCCCCTGCACCTCATTACTATTCCATGGCAGCGAGCGAAGATGAGGAGCCATAAAGCTGTCGCCGGTTCTTTCAGCCAGCTGGGGATGCCGGGCGAAAAATATTTGGGGTTTTTCAGAAGCTGGAGAATTTGAATGGGAGGAGGATGGAAACCCCCTCATCTTGGGATCAAAGGACCACAGGATCGTCCGCACTCGGCATCTCGTGTTGAAAAACAGAGATGAAAAGAGGGCAGGCACACACGGGGTGTATCTTAAGCCCCATCATCGCCAAAAATGTCCAAGTGCTCAATATTCTAGAGTTCTCCTGTTGCAGGGCTCTTCCTTCCGGCGCCAGCATCAGCAAGGATCCCATGTTCGTTCCTTGAGCATCCCATGTTCATTCCTTGAGCATCCCAAGTTCATTCCTTGAGCATCCCACATTTGCTCCTCAAGCATCCCATTCCCCTTCTCCAATTTCGGTTACCAATTGCCAAAGCGATTCCTCTGCTGGTTTCGGAAACTCGTGCTCATCCTCCAGGAAAAGTAGCCAGGCCTGGATTTTTCCTCCAAAAATGCAAAAGCTGCTTCTTCCCTGGAGAGTTTTTTTCCAGAGGTTAATTCTCATCCCTGGTTAAAAAAAAGGGCACCTGATCTCCTGGTTGAATTGGCTCCGCTTCAATATCTAGCCGTGGGGTCTTGCTGTATTTTTTTTTTTTGGTGGTAAATTAAAAGACTTCAGCACTCAATCTTGTTTTTTTCCCCCCCAGAAAAGCATCCCTCTGCTGTACCAGGTCACCGCTGGATGATCTTTTTTTGGTCAGATCTCATCCCGCCAGCCCTGAGACCCCAGATCTGCAGGACCGGTGATGCTTGGCAGCATTCCTGCCGGGATGCAGAGCCTGGCTCCCACGGGGGCTCCCGTGGGTACCAGCCCCCTTCTCCCCACCCTGGACCACCCTCCGATGGCGGCAGCCCAGGGATGCAGGTGGTGTCCAGCTGGAAGAGATGTCCAAACCCCCCAAAACCACAAAAGCCTCGATCAAACACCTTATTCCACATCCCTATCCCAAGCCGGAGCACTGCCTGCTGGAAAACCTCTCTGAAATTAAACCCCCTTCACCCAGGAGTCTCCCAAATTTGGGGGGTTGTGCCATTTACCTGCCCCAAAACTTGGGTGCGGGCATCTCGGAGGGATGGGGTTTTGTGGACTCAAAGTCAGTGTCGCAAATATATCATTACCACAAACTAATCGGTGCCTATTCAAGAGCACACGGACGGTTCCTTCTCAAAAGCAACGAGTACTCCGAGCAAGTTTGCTAAAATATTAAACATTTGGCAAGAGCGTCGACATATATAACCGGCAATATTTACATTTTTACATAACGGGCTTCAGGAGAAAACAAATTACATAAAATATAGCGGTTTACTCTCCGTCGTTTGACTGCTCCTCCATAAATAATTCAATTCTCTTTCCAAGATTGTATTATTGCTCGTGTCGGATTTCTCTAAGAAAACTGTGACAGGATACTCTGAAAAATACATAAGAGCGAAGCCGAGTAAATTATTAAACGATAGATGTTAAAAACAAGATGGGGTTTTAGGATGCAGCCACAGCCAGGGCTGGACTCCTAAGACTGAGCTTTGCGACTAAGCCCAGCTTAAAGCACTGTGATGGGTTGGAGGGGTAAGATATCCTGTCCAAATTGCAAGCTCGCTGCCTGGGAGGATGTCCGACCCCCTTGGCAGTTAAAGGATGCTAAAAAGGAATCCCTAAAGAAAATTTAGGAGTTGTTACGGATCAGATGGTGGTGGTACCCACCAGCCCTTCGTCCCTCTGACTCGGGCACCGCGCTGCGATTGGGAGATGATGCTTAATCCAAATCACCCATTAAAATTTGTGCTGGATTTTTAGAAGACATTCAGGATACAGATACTCTCCCACACCTTTCAAAACCCTCTCCAGTTACAAGTTTCAAGAAGAAAGGAAAAAAGCCAGTGTCATCCAACGCAGCCTTAAAAGCCACATAATTAACCTGGGACCGGACACACAGACAGTTGTCTGTCCAAACCCAGAGATGCTTGCACTGAATCTGGGCTGAAGTTAAGGGATTCCCCAAATTTTAACTATTTAGCTCATGGAAGATTTCTATTAAAGCTGATTTCCCTCAGTTTGTGGTACTTCGGATACCCACAGGATGACTCCTCTTCTTAAGTATGTTTATTTTTACCTCTGCACATGATTTTCCTGGGAATAATAAGAGAGTAAACCCAAAAAGATTTACAGCACCGAGGCAACAGCATGATTTTTGAAGCCACCGTGCATTTTAAATAGTCTCAGACACACAAATAAGAGCAAGTAACGCTATGCCGATTTGGCAACTACTAATAGATGAATACACGGGAGAATATAATTAAAGGCTTTATCGATAACCCATAGGCACAGGGAGGATGTATTAAGAATAAGTGATCAATGCTGGGATGGCTCGATATTCCCAGAGGTTTCCCCATGCGAGATTAAATAAGATTAAAGCTTATTTCTTGTGCGGGGTTGATGGATCGATAATAAAGAAAGCTAAAGCCAAAAGAAAGGATTTTTCCCTGTCGTTGCCTCTGCCAAGCAGCCGGGATCGAGTGGGAGAATACCTGGAAAAATGGGATTTCTCCACTCCCCGTGCCGGCAGAGCAGGGGTTAATGATGGCTCATGGAGCTGGGAAAGCACTTTGGGGTCCTTCTGGAGGAAAAATGCTGGATAAATGGCAGGTTATATATATTTTGATTAGAATATCCCCGCTGCCAGCTTACTCCTTTTAAATGTTTAATTTCAAGACATAATAAGTCCACAGCTGGTTCTTGCTGCTCCTTCAGGCTCTCCCATGCAAAGTTACTGCGAGCATCCGACTGACTGATCCTTTCCCAAGCATCTCCAAGATTAAAAAAAAAGGAAAAAAAAAAAAGGAGGATCTGGATGTTTAAAGTGACTTACCTCCAGCACTTGGGCAAGATTTGGAGTCTGTATTCCGGAGGCAGTATCGGCCAGTTGAGATAGGAGTGGGTTGGAGGGATATGCATCGGGGGGAATAAAAAAATCTAAATAATCATAAAACTACACCTTGTACAAATCCTGTGGAAAAAAAAACTGGGGTTGATTAATGGGATAAGCCAGGTAAAGCAATAAACACCCCCAACTTATTTTTCACTTGGATATCTGCGGTAGTTGGGTACTAGACAGCTGGCAAAAGCAACGTGGAGATGCTGAATCCTGCCCTTTTAAATTTTGGCTCCACCTGAGATGTTTCTTCACCTTGGCTGGGCTTCAGCATCCCTTCCTCATCCTTGTTTCGGTTCAGGCCACGATGGGAGTTCAACCTTCATCCTCAGCATCTCTTTACCAAGCAATGCAATCGTGGCACCAACCACCGGCACCGGCCCGGCTTCAGAGGAGCCGGTGAAGAGAGAAGCAGAGAGATGGTCACAACTCTTTAAAGATGCAAATTGAGAAGCAGCCATCATAACAAGAGAGCTCTGTTAATTCTCTTACGAGTATGCAGATTTCGACGCCGACTTTTCCTAGGCTTATTTGTTTTATTTAGCAATAAATTTAATACCAGCTCCCTGAAGCAAAGAGACAGATGGACTATAAACTTTGAATTTTGAGTAGCTTTACTTCCTTAGGTTAGTGTCATCTTTGATCTCTCCTGAAATTACATCTAGGAAAGTTTGGAGGGATTGAATTCTGCTTTTTTACAGCCCTCAAAGCCATTTGATTAGCCACCTTTTAATTTATTTTTTTTTTGCACAGGTTACCGAAAAGGATCTTAAATACCATCTATATGGTTCATATCCTTAGCTGCTGGAGTTATCGCAGAGACTTGCTGATGGACCCGAGAGAACCAAAGCACTACATAGTATCTCCTCCACAGGCAAAGGAAAGCAAAAGAAGTTTTATGCGTCTTTTGGGATGCAAAGCTCCCCAAGTCCGAGACCAAAACCCCAGGGCTGAAATAAAATGGTGCCCTTGGAGAACATGGGGCAACCGCTGTATAGCTTTGGAAGGATCACAAAGTCACGACGCAGCAGAAAATACTAATCTCCAATTTTTTTGGCCATCCACCAGCAATTCAAAAATTAGGTTGGAGGTGAGGAGAAACACCTGGCCAGGGAGGTCGATGCAGCCCAGGGAAGTCCCCAAGAGGTGGGTGATATCCATCCTTGGGTTGTCCACGCGTGCTAGGATGAAGCCATGAGTTGACTGAGCACTGTCATGGCCAGATACACAAGAGCATCCTTTTTACCAATGACCCTGAGGTGTGTGAAAATCCAAAATTTAATTTTGGGATGTAAAAGCCACATCCCATGTGCTCAGGACTCAGGGAAAGGAGATCTTAAGGGCAACACTGTGTCTTCTGAAGGAAGATCCCAGGGGCCATGCAGCGCTTTGACCTTGCTAGTCCAGGCCCAGCCAGTTCCCACCATGACTAATTTCCCCACCACCACACACACATAAGGAAGGAAATTAATTAAAAAAAAAAAAACAACAGCCACATCATTTCCAAGCTGCTGCCTGGAGAACAGGGCAAAAAAATCGATATATGTCAAATGAAAAAGGGCAAGAGCAAAGGTGTTGCAAGGAGCCAAGGATAAAACTGTAATTAAAACTGCAAACAGGCCTGGCTGCCAAAAAAAAAGCTGCCTGAAAGTCTTGGGGACAGTGACAAATTCAGGCCATTTCAGCAGATGTTGGTTGCTCACAGTCACCCGATATCCCACCATGGATGGACTTTGCCATCACCCAACCCTTTCCAATAAGGAGACATTATCAACCGCTCAATTGCGATTGAATTACTACGGATGAACATATTATGGGCACATTAAAGTCTAATGAGCGGCCGGTGATTAATGCCATTACGAGGAATACCAAAAGAACTAATGATGATGAGCCACTTAAAGTGAAGTGTTGAGGGTTTAATTATCGATGACTCCTTGGTTTCTTGCCTAAAAACTAGGTTGGAAGGAGGAAGTGGTTGACATAGGTAAAGACGAGAGGTTTCCAGAAGCGATGATGCAAGGAGGTCCCATACTGATACTCTTTTAAGGATAAGATTGACGGGAAATAGCATTTCTTGGAGAAACTTATGGGAAATAGAAGTTTCCTGGAAAAACATCTCACCATGGGCTTTAGCACCTTCGGGAATGCCATTATACAAGCAAATTTTAATCCTTAGCATCTCCCCAGACCCTGTTCTTGCCTTTCTTTTTCCCCTCGACCTTCTTCTATTCATTTTCCGTCAGTTCTTTGCCTGCTTCCTTTAGCTTTGCCTCTGGTCCATCCCTTGCAGTACCCAGGGACAGCTCTACAACCATATTTGAGTCTCTCAGGTGGTTTCTCTCCTCCTTCCTCTCCGTGGCTGGATCAGATTTTGTTGTGGTATCATCCAGGGGTGTTGACCCCGTGAGGAAATGTCACCCTGTGTGGGAATGATGACATTTAAGCATCCCCAGGACCTTTTATAAATAGAACCTTTTTTCGTAGGTTTTTTTAGGGAAATTACTCTGTAGTTGCTTTAACTTCAGAGAACCAAGCATCAAAAAGCCTTATTTGTACTGATGTACAAATTTACTGAACTGAATTAAAATTGCATTTAGCATAAAAAGTCACCAAAACAAAAAAACTACCAACTTCCTCCCACTTGGGAGCATTTTGAACCATAACAGGTGATGACAGAGACACCCTGTCTTTGTCCACCTATTCCAAGTGCTTCTCGGTTGGGGTTGGACTCAACACACCACGGGAAATGCCTTTGTTCCTCCACCTCCCACCAACAGGGACCTTTTGGGGCTTTTAGAGGCATCTCCTCTTGCTGGGATGGGATTTTTTTTCATTTTGAAAGTGACTTCATATCCCATTTTATTATTTTTTAAATGTTGCAGGATTTTCACTGTTTGAAGTCTTACATCCTCATTTCCCGTCAGGACGATTAAAATTGATTTCCGCCATCAGCAAGAGAAAGATAATCCTAAGTGGGTTTCTGCGAGAGACAGCCGTATCCCCACCGGCGCCATTACAAACCCTCTCCTATTATTTTCTTTTCTTAGGGATTTCTTTTTGGAAAAGGGCAACTTAGCACTTCTCAGACATAATGTGTCCTCCAAGAAGTCAGGGAGAACTATGTAACCTCATGTATTTCCGTCACAGAAAGTGGACCAGGGGATTTAAATAGTTCTTGTTTACCACTGCCACCCTCCCAGAGGTATTTTTAGAGGGGTAATTGGATCCTCTCGACGCCTTTGCTTTGCTTTCTTGGGTCCACATCCTCCAACCCCATCCCTGCACCTGTCCCGGTTTGTAACCAGGCAAACCGAAACAGATGGGTTTTTCCCATTGCATTAAACTGGGTGATTGATTCCTGGTGCACCCGGAAGCATTGCAGAAGGAGGACAGAGGGATTTGGGCTGGAAAACCATTTCCAAGGTGTAAAACCTCTGGCCGACAAAGAAGACATGGAAATAATGGGCATGGAGAGTGAGCGGCACTCAGGGATCGAGCCATGGCTTTACCCATCTCTTAAATCAATTAAACCTGGAATATCCTAAATAAAAAATAATTAAAATAAATTAAATAAATTTTAAAACTCAATTAAATAAATTTTTTAAAGCTATTCAATAAGTTTTTAAAAGCTATTAAATAAATTTCAAAATTAATTAAATCCACTAAACCCTGAACATCCTAAATAATCTCCAAAATACACCAAAACCACCCCTAAAATATAAATAGCATCTTTCCAGGCTGGAGGATCCTGGGGGCCCCACAACCGTCCCACTCCTGTGCTGGTTTGCAGCAAACTTCTGTAATCAAATTTATGCAAATGAGGGGGGTTGGTCATTCCTATCACACCTGGAGGGGAAATGATGGGTTTGTACCAACGCTGCAAGAAGAGCTCAGCTTTCCCTGGCCACCATCCCCGGGCTCCCAACCCATGAGGAGCCACCCCAAAAAGGGGGTCCCCAGCCAGGTCCCCATCATCTAACGGCATCCCCATCATAAGGCTTAAATGCCTTTACAAGAGAGTAATTTAACGCCATCCCCAGCTTAAGCTCCATATCTACCGGGCGTGAAATTAGTTCCAGCAAGCTGCAAATTTGCCGCTAATAAAAATATTTAGCAATTCACTAGTCTTTAAATCAGGAGCAGAATATTTTCTTGCTTGCATCAATGCCTGTTTCTTTCTAATTCTAATATTTGAGCGTCAGGGAGCTCCAGCCGTAAAACTGCAAGTTTTACGACTGCGTGAAGAGTTTTAAATCAATTCCCCCAGTGCTTCCAACTCCACTGCCAAGAGTTTGATCATTTAATATCGTTTGATATTAGACCATGCTGGTCATTTTGGCCACTGGGATGAGCAGGGCATGGTGGATTTGCAGTTTTTAACCCAAAAAAGGCCATCTTGACCCAAACCCGCCCCGTTTCCGGGGACTGCTCCTTGAGCAGTGTCTTACAAAAGAGCTTTGATCCATGTGATCCTGCCTTGCAGCCCTTGAAGAAAGGTGACCTCTCCATCCTCCTGGGCCAAGCATTTAATTAGCCTCGGTGCTAATTGCATCTCTGCCAAGCCCATTTTGTCCAATTCCAACATCAGGATCTTTTTCATGCCTTTGCCAAGAAATGCCGCAACCCCCTCATCTTCTCCTTGCGAAAACCCACCCACGGTGATGAAGCATCCTTCAAATCATTCCTCAGCAGGATAGCATCTCGCATCCATTGGAGACCACCTGAATTAGCTGTGGCCAAATAAATCCTTTGCATTGGGTTTTGCTGGGCTGTGAGCATCCAACAGCATACAGATGACTCCGCTTCTCCTTATTTAAAGCACAGTATTGCTTGAGAGCCTTGCCAGTAAAGGCTTTATGGTACCTAGATTATTGATATCAAATACGTTGGACCCAGAATTAATTGTTAGCATGTTGTTTGTCATCAGTTTGATGCATCCTGTCCCCAGCACAAGGGTTTGGATGCAAACACCATGGGGTGCAAGTCAAAAGTTTCAGAGGAACCAGGATGCAGAATACCAGCTGACATCCCCACATCAACTGTTATCCTGGAAAAAAACAGGACAAATATGAAGTTTCTCCCAGAGTCATGCATTCGTAGCAAACAACACAAAAATCCGCAATTTCTGCTGCTTTCCTACAGTTTTTAATTCACATTTTATATTCAGCATTGCTTTTCCCCCCTTTCTGTTTTTTTTTTTTAATTACAGGTGCAGTGCAACTCTGACACAAACAGTAAATGATATCAAACCCTAGTGGGTAAAAGCTAGAAAAAAAAGCTAATTTTAGGACAGCAGTAAATTATTCTTTGGCCATAAAATCTAATCTTTGCATTCAACTGACCAGCTGCCAGAGCAGTCCCATAAGGCAAGTCCCCACCAAGGTATTTCTGATGCCGGGAGGAGGCTGAGATAAAAAGGGTGTTTTGGATGACGTGTTTCATTGCAGATGGGTTGAAGAAATTTCTAAGGAAGGTTGTGCTTGGAAATACCACACCAATGAGGTTGGTTTTCCCAGGTACCTTCTCCCAATTCCTTAGCTGTGGATTTACAGTTTGCCTCCATCGTGTTCAAAGAAACCCATAGCCCTGCTGCAATACCATATGTACTATATAAATAAACATTATAGGGATATTTTGGAGTGTGTTGGGCTGCCGGGCATAATTTGAACTCCAAATCTTAGTGCTTGAGTTACCATCAGCCCAACTATGCTGGATACAACAGTTGGGATTAAAACCAACAAGCAACATGGCTAAATCCTGGCTGCTGGATGTGGTTGCTGGGGCATATATCAGATTTATTCTTCAATGTCTGGCCAAATATCCGGCACGTGGCATGGTCCAGCAGTAGGTTCAGTAGCTGGATGATTCAAGCTCTCTGCTGCAACCTCTTGAACTTGCTTAACATTGTCATTGCCGGCATCAAGAAACTACCAGGCAACACCAAGAGGAGATGTAAGAGATAATAAATAGTGAAAAGACCCTGTCGATGAGGGAACGGGTTAAAGATGCCGTTGTTAAATCTGCGGATAAAAGGTAGATGGGAAAATTCAGTGAAGGAAAAGCCTTGTTGGCTGATGGACAAAAATGATCACTTTTAGATGGAAAGCCAAGGGATGAAAGAGGAATGTCAGAAAGAGAAGGGTCTCCATGAAAACAGGACTATGAAGAAATTTGGGGGTTTACAAACTACCAGTCTGCAAAAATGCAAATAAATGGGAAAATAGAGAAAAGCAAAGGGACATTCCAAACAACAGGAGCAAACTTACAATTTCTGATTGCCAACAGGAGCAGGAAGCATGGGTACTAATGGAAAAAAAGGGTTGGAAAAATGATGGTGAAGATGGACATGGCCAACATGGGGTTTACAGAGAAAAAGCCCTCTCTGGTGAGATTAACGGCACGAGATGGTGCGGGAAGGAGTTTGCTGTCAAACATACGCTTTTAATATGTTGGCAGCCGGTTCCTACTCGATGCCAAGTAAAGGCAGGTGTCGGAGACAGTTTGCGCTCTGCTTGCCGAACTGGTTGATGTCACGCTGGCGACTTTGATTTCATCGCAGGAAAAGGCAGGTCGATGTCACGCAGCATAATTAATTGCTGGTTTATTCCTCCCATTGAAAGAAATGACAGAAAGAAAACAGCAGTTATGTGACATTTTATGCAGTCAAAGTATCATCAGACTTCAAGTACTTGAGAGGAAAAACTGAATATATCAGCGTATTCACTTTTCTCGGGTTAACTGGTAGATGGGCCATGAGTACCGGCATAAAGCCACGCATCAAACCACACCAGCCGGAGTCCGATGGGCGAGACAGGATTTAAAAACAGGCAGAAAAATGGATTTAAAATGGAAATCCCTTTTGTCTTGGTATTAAAAGATGCTGGGTGCATTGACAAACCTCTTTGACTTGGCTTGGAGGCCCTCCATCCCCGGTGTGGCCATCCCACAGCAGTGCAAAATGCTGCTGTACCCAGCCGCGTTTGTATTAACCAAATCTGCCTGATATTGGCTCTAAATATTTTGAGGGTGTGGGCAGTTAAATTTCGGGGTTTAGGGGTTGAGACCTTGCTCAAAGACAGATGCTCCCTGCGGCAGGGTTGGCAGGAGCTGGCTGGGTGACCAGAGCCGGTGGCACAGCCTATGCAACGAGTGACACTGGATTAATTAAACACCGATCCGTCTGCAATGGGAGCGGGGCGGGGGGGGTTAGGGAAATTCCCGTTCCACCGGGAGCACCTCCCAGGACCGGGATGGGGGCTCGCACCGCGGGAGGGGCAGCGGCTGGAGGAGGGTTCTGTGAGCTCCCTGCCGCCGGCAGAGCTGGGACTGCCGCCGGGAGAGCCAGAGCCAGAGCCAGAGCCGGGACCGGGACCGGGACCGGGACCGAGACCGAGACCGGGACCGGCATGCACGAAACCCCATAGCGCGCTCCCGCCTCTCCCGGCGCGGGAAAAGCCCCGGCCCCGCCCCCGCCACGCCCTCTAGCCAATGGAAAGCGTCGGTCGAGCAGCGG
>VYZV01032500.1:11686-29649 GCA_013401275.1 Pandion haliaetus
CGCTGCGGCGCGGCGCGGTTGCTAGGGGGGAAGCGGTAGCGGCGGAGCGGCATGGCGGGCACTGCGCTGGGAGTGGGGCCGGGCGTGCTGGTGCTGCAGCTGCTCTGGGGTCTGGCGTTGCTGCTCTGCCTGGCGCTCTCCCGTGCGGCTGGCCGGGCTCGGTGAGCAGCGGGAAAGGGGAGGGGTGGGAGAGTGGGACCAGGCCGGGCCCGGTGCTGAGGCCGCTCCGTCCGCCCCTCCCCGCAGGTTCGCCGTGGTGCTGGTGACGCTGGGAGCCGCCGTCCTCAGCGCCGCGCTGCTGCTCTTCCCCCGGGAGGACGAGCGCCCGGCCGCAGCTGCCGCCGATGAGGTGAGCTCACGCCGCGGCCTGCGTGGCCAACTGGGCCCGGGGGCGGCGGGACGTTACCTCGGCGAAGGCCCCAGCTGCCGCCCTGAGGCTCCGGGGATGGGCCTTTACCTCAGGGATGGGCCCCAAGGGCCGCCCTGAGGCTCCGGGGATGGGCCTTTACCTCAGGGATGGGCCCCAAGGGCCGCCCTGAGGCCCCGGGGATGGGCCTTTACCTCAGGGATGGGCCCCAAGGGCCGCCCTGAGGCTCCGGGGATGGGCCTTTACCTCAGGGATGGGCCCCAAGGGCCGCCCTAAGGCCCCGGGGATGGGCCTTTACCTCAGGGATGGGCCCCAGCTACTGCCCTGAGGCCCCGGGGATGGGCCTTTACTTCAGGGCTAGCCCCAGCAGCAGCCCTGAGGCCCTGCAGATGGCCCGGTGCTGCCTTTTTGGTCTTCTGCGGCTCTTTCTCCGGTGCAGGCTCCTGTCAGTGCAGGTTGTGTCACTCATGGAGCAGAGATTTATTTATTTCTTTAATATAATTCCTTATTTATGTGCCGCTGTACGTGACCCGTGGGGTTTAGCTCCCATTCTCCCATCCCCAGGCCCAAGGGGTTCTGTGCAGGAATCGCACTCGTACTTTTATCCCTCCCAGCTCAGCCCTGAGCTCCAGCAGCTTCTGCTCCTCCTCTGCCATCCCCTTTCGCAGCTTGGTCCAAGGCTGTCCATGCTCCCACCTGCCTCCATCTTCCAGTATGCCCCAGGGCATGCTGATAGCCATGTGGCAGGTAGTTTTGATAATTTCCCCCTCTAATTCTGCTGCCTTTCACTTTCCCCCAGCTCTGTTTTCTATTTTAAAGGCTGGTAACTGCTCTTCGTCTCTCTTGTAGGTTATTACTGTGCTCAAGGATGGAGCCATCTGTGGTTTTAGACAGCCCCTTGTCTGTGTTGTCAGGCACAGGCATCTCCCCCAATTTTGCGCGACCGCTGTCTGAGCTGCCATCTTGAGCTTTCCCAGAGCTCTTTGGGCTTTGAATACACAAAGTTTTGTGGCGGTTTAGGTGCCGTTTCCTCTGTTCTATTATTAATGCACATTAATTATTGCTATTCTAGATCTTGATCTGTGTAAATCCCTACTAAAGATACTTGTAAGTTGTTTTTTTTTTCTTTTTTCTGCCTTGCGTGGGACCTGCTCGTGTAAAGGTTGGAAGTGAGATGAAGGGCAGCCAAGCACGTGTTTGTGCCCGGGAGGCCAACAGAATTGGAAAGCTTTTTTTTTTCGGATCTTCAATTGGACTGGACCTGCCCTGATTATCAATAATACATGACCTGGGCTTTCTGCACCGAAACTCTGCTAATTGGCTAATTAAAAAGTGAAACGTGCAGAAGGAGCCAACGCTTCACTCACAAGAGACTCTTTCTGCAGCAACACCAAGGCTGAGCATGTGCTAATGCGATTTATAAAACTGAGCCGGGGGTGAGCAAAGCTCTGGAGTAGTCTCAGGAGCCAAGAGGATGATTTTGTAACCAACCTCCTCACGGCTGTCTTCTTGTGTCTTGCCTTACTGCTGTATCTTCTTTTTTTAATCTTTATTTTTCCTTCCCCCCCCCCCATTTCCCTTCTAAAAGGGAAGAATTGTGTGCAGTTCCTTGCAGTGCTAGGAGTTTTGTGGCCAGGGAGAGTTGCTGCAGGTTTTGACTCTTGTTTCTTTGCTGTGCTTGGTACTGTGCTGCTCCTTTCCTTCACATCAGCTTTCCCGTGAGTGGCTTTTTTCAGAGGAAAGGGATTCTTTTTTCAATCATTTGTCACACACCCTGCTTCCCACAGAGAGTGCCCGTGTCAGGAATGAAAAGTGAGGGGAGAAATCTGGGAAAACACCAAAGGTTTTCCTCCTGGGGCAGTCTTCTCTGACAGTACTCTTTTCCAGGGTGTGCTGTGCTCCCTCCAGGCTCCTGGAGCAGACCGAGGCTGTAACGTGTAGGTTTTTTCTGTTCTCTGCAGATCGTAGACACCTTCTTTATCGGCCGCTTCATCCTCCTGGCCGTGATGAGCCTGGTCTTACTTGGGTGCCTGTTCCTGCTCCTGATTTACCACCTCATGGAGCCGGTGTACGCCAAACCGCTGCACAGCAGCTAGCACCAGCCAGAGACAGCAGTCCCTGCGAAGAGAAAATCCCATTTTCATGGCAGTAAACCAGGAATGGAGACCAGGAGGCTGTTTTGGAGATGAACATGTCATTCTTTTCCAAGCTCAGAAAGAGCCGGCGAAGCAAGTGAATTGTGTTGCCTGCACCCAGCGCTGCACCTTTCATCTTTAAAAGCAAAGTTTGGACTCGGCACGGGTGCCTTCGTCTCCAGGGGGGGTTCAAGCCTCTGCAGGCTGCAAAGGTGGTTTAACCTCTCTTCTCTTCTCTTTTGCAGGAGAGTTGAAATCCATGTACTTTGTACTACACTTGATTCAATGAATTGAACTGAACCGAGATGGTTTGTTATCATTATCCACAAGAGATGGTTTGTTACCATTCCTTTTTCACCTGAGTTTAATAAAACTCTCAGAGAAACCCCTGACTTGGTCTTTATTTATTCTCCAAGAACATCACCTTTTGCCTCCCTTTGGTGACAGTGTCTCTGAAAACCACCTTTTCCCATGGCAGATGTTGGGTTTTTTGGAAATTCAGTGAGTGGCTGTGGATTGTTGGGGAACGGTCCCTTTGACTGGAAACCTGAGGCTTTGGAGTGGGGAGGGAACAACATGCAAAAAAATGCCAACTCTTCTCCGCAAGGATGTGGGAGGAAAGCCAGGTCTCACCTCCCTGTGCTAAACAATCCTGCCAGCCCATGAAAAAACGCTCTTGCTTTTCAAGGACTGTGCTGAAACCTGAGTGTTTCCCACATGTGTTGGGACCCCAAGTTGTCATCCTGGGTGGGGAGCGGAAAGCTTACAGTTTCTGCTACCCTGAAACGTAAAACCATCAGTCACGCTAGTGCAGATCAGTGGCTGAAGCTGGTGCTAGACTCCAATACCTTTCTTCTTGGGGCAGAGGAACATACTTTTTAAAGTTTTTCAGCAGCAGCGATGGGGTCAAATCCCATTTACCTCCTTATTTTTTCATGGAAACCAGGGGGAGCAGCCCTGCTGAAGTGGAGCGGGGAGGCTGGGCCAAGCTGTCTGTCAGCTGGCGGATACCTCGGCCTCCTGCCTGTGCTGCAAATCAATCTGTTGATAGCAGCAGCTCTCACAGGCTGGGTGTCTCTACTTAACTAGCAATAATTACTGCTTTGCGCTGTCTTAGCCATCCCTCAATAGTGATGGTTTCTTTTCTTGCATGAAATTTCACCAGGCTTTTAAATCGCTTGCAGGAGAAAAGCATTTCAGTGGCCCGGAGCATCGTGTGACCATTTTGGAGCAGGGAAGGAGCCTTTACAATTCATGCTGCGCCAAGGAGAGGCTCCCACAGGTGCCCCGCAGTCGCAGGGTGAGGTGAGTTACATTACAGCTCGTGTTTTCCAGCCCCGGAGGGATGGAGCCGCTCAGCCTTTCACGGCTGAACAGACAGCGGCTATTGCTGTGAGGTTGAAGCTGAGTGTGAGACCATGCCACAGCCCTGAGCTGTGTTCAGGGGCAATATAGCCAAAAACCCGAGGGCAAGAAACTGATAGCTCTCATACAGATTTTTATTTTTTTAGATATTTTGGGGGTTTTGGCCTTTTTTTCATTTTGAACTGAAGATGCTGAACAGTAAATAAAAACCGGCCGGCTTCTTCCAGACCTGTCCTGACAGCTGTCAGTCACAAAAATGTCGCTATCAGGACATGAAAGATTAATAAGGCAGAGGTAGCAGGCTCGGAGATGACGATTCCCCTGCAGGAAATGCCCCAGCACCCAGGAGCCCTAACTCGGTCAGCTAAAAACGTGTAAGTACATTTCAAAAAAAGGCAGATGAGAGGTGTATCTGCTTTTTGAGCCACGTAAACGCTCAGTCCCTTCCTATCCTGAAGCCTATGTCCAAGGGAGTCGAACTATCGTGTTAAGGAACACGCCAAGCATTTATGCAACACAAGCGCGTCAGGTCTCTTGGTGATTTTGAAGTTATGCCTGAAACAAAATTCATATTTAATTCATGATCTTAATAACATTTATGAACACGAAGCTAGTCTCGCAGCTCGCTCCTGCTCCATGCCTGCCATGTCTTTATTCCCTGTGCTCGTGCGAGAGCAGCGGGCTGGTTCACAGAGCGTCGGTGAGACCATGGTGGCAAACCGTGCCAGGCGGAGACGGCAGCATTTTGCCAGGCTTTGAGTCCGATGAACAGGGAAACCATGGCAAAAGCAGCTGGGGCACAAAAAAACCAACCCTAAAGGCAGAAATGTGAAGCTTCTTCCAGTTTCATGCTCTAAGTAAACCCAAGATAGTTGCTTTTTCTGTCCCCTTAATCTATTTGTAACTAAAATCAGTCAAAAGGCTCATCGTGCGGGGGGTACTTTGGGGAGAGCTGCAGGAGGGGCATGGTGGCTCCTGCACAAGGAGGCCATTTCAGCGCTTTCCCGAAAATCCTATTAATTGGGGAAGGAACCCCATGTGCTCTCGCCCCCTCCCCCCCAAGACATTTTGAGCTCCATCCTCATCCTTCACCTCCCTTGGCAGCGGGGAATGACCGGCTGGATGAACTCAACCCGGGCTCTCCATGTATTTATTTATTCTGGGCAATTCTGCTCCTCCCCACGCAGGGGCTTTCCAGACGGTTCCTGTTTATTTTTGGGAAAGGAAAGACCACGTCAAGGAATTGGTATGAGCTAGAGCTGCTTTCCAACGAGCCCCAAATGGTGATTTTTTTTGCTGCTGTCCCCCACCCAAACCTTCAGCTCCTGGAGGATAACCTCTCACTAGCACATTTGCCTCTGTCTAGCACCCTGATTTTTTTTTTTTCTTTTTTTTTTGCAATTAGTGTGTAGCAGGAGGGCGGTTTGGCTTAAATCCCAATCTCTCAGTCACTGGCGAAGGTGTTGGGAGCTCAGAAGACATTATAGCCAAGGAGCCCTGCTCTGGCCCAGCTTTCTCCCAAAACTGCGAGCAAATGATCCCAGCTTTCCTCTTTCAGGGTGGGAGCGCTGGGTGCTCTGTGTCCCGAGGAGCCGGCCCTGTGCAGGCAAAAAATCATGCTAAATCCCAGCGAGAGAAACCTGCTGTGCCAAAAGGGATGTTTGCACAAGATACCACATGCGCCAGGAGGAGAGCGGCCAAACTGCTTTCAGGTCAGGTGGGAAAACAGCCCTTTTCTCCCCTAAATTCCTTGCCTGGATCATTAGAAACAGGCAGGGAGGCTCCCACACTGGGATGCTGGTACTCAGCTCATCACAGGCTCACGCAGCCTGAGGGCAGCTGCTCCCTCCTGCCTGATGCCAGGCAGCGAGTGGTACCGGAGTGGGGATGGAGGGAGAGCAAGCGTCTGCAGGAGAAACTCCTCTCCTTGATTTAAGGTCCTTGAATGACGGCAATTCCTCACGCCTCGTGCTGCGCTCTGCCGGCACTTAATTACCCTCACTGGTAAAAGCTGGCCTCTTATTTCCACCTTGACTTTGCTGACTTCAGCTTCCCTGCTGTTGAATCCCGCTTTGCCTTTGGCTGCTAATTAAAAAGCCCTTCAGCGTTTGCTGGCTGCTCCTTGCATAGGTAATTACGGACCGTGCCCCAGCCACCTCTTCACCTTCACAGCAGCCCGGCGGACTGACAGCATTCCTCCAAAATATGTGCAACCCTTTCCCAGGCCACCTCCCGGCAAAGCTCAGCTGAAATGGTGTTGCTGCGGTGGGGGCTGTGGCGTCACCTGTAGAAAAACACCCAAGTTCTGCATTTATCAAACGGGCTCCTAATGTGCCCGTTTCAGGCACGATGTTTTCCCATCCTCAGGACAGCGGCGGATGCATGTTCGTGCACTCCTAGCTCGCACAGCCCCCTCACTGCAATGCTGCGCCGAAGGGGCTCGTGGCAGGGGGAAAAGCAGCGGCCCCTTCTCCGGTGGAGGAGGGAGATGAGGTGAGTTGCAGACTTCTCCTGGAGGAGCTTGGCTTGATTTAAACAGTCCTTTGGCTGGGGCAAACCCAGGGGATCCTCCCTGCCTTCCTGCCCACCCCTCAATCTCTAAAATCTCAACGAGATCTGGGGTTTTCTTTGGCATTTGGCTCCTTATTTTAAGTTTAAAACTGCTGTGGGCCGTCTGCCCTTTCTCCTCACTCCCGGCAGTGCAGCCAAGGCTGCTCAGACTTTCCAAACACGAGTGGGACGTGGCCCAGGCCTAAATTTGTCCCGGAAAAACTATGAGCAGCTGAAAGAACAGGCAGGAGGGGGGAGGGAGGGGAAAGGAAGGGGAAAAAAAAGGCAAAACAACCAACTTGCTTTTGCAATAAGCCCCTGCGTGTGTCAGGGCTTGTGGCATTTTTTGCTTGAAAATGTATTTCAAACCCTCCCATCCTCCTGCACAAGATGGATGGCAATTAAGCAAAGCGAAAGCTCAGTCACACATGCACTGAAATAACCGTTCTCAGCCCAGCGCGTGGCATCTCTGCTGGCATCGTTGACCCTTGTGCTGCTGGAGGCCACATTTGCCAGGAGCCACACAGCCTGGAGATGCTGCAGTGTCAGCCCTTCGTCTCTGCTGAGGACAGACCCTGTTGTGACACCTATGTGCTCCATCGGGGTTTGCCCCAGAGGGGGTTATTTCCCTGGGAAAAAGTAGCAATTGGAGATTTTGCTTTTCTCTGCCTGCCCCAACATTTCTCCTGCATTCCACCCCCCAAGGATCTGCAGGCAACCAGCGAGTTTTCAAGCCCCGTGGAGCATCTTCGGTCAGTGTGGAGGGGACTGAAGGCTGTTGCCATCCAGCTACCTCGAACATGCAGCTGCCGCTCTGAGTTGCCTGTTTGCCCTGTGCTGCTCCATCACCTTGCAGGGGTTTACAGGGAGCTGATCCAATTGGCCAGCAGGTTTTCTTCTTTTTTTTTTTTTTTTCTTTTTTTCCCCTTTGCTGATGAAATCAGCACTTAATAAAATCACATCAGGCCCAGATGTTTTCTCCTCGGGTTAAGATCCAAGGAGGTGAAGTCAATTAGAGTTCAGATTTATACTGGGCATAAATGCAGCCCCTGGCACTCGGCACTGTTCTCCCCTGGGCAGAGAGCCAGAGCCTGCCCGGGCGCGATCCCTCGATGGTGAGCAGGCTGGGAAACACACCCCACGGCTCGCAAACACCCTGTGCACCCTGGCTCCTCACACATCAAAGTCGGGGGCCCCACCATGAGTGCACAGCTGGCCGCACAGCTTGGCCCCCACCTTAATCAAGTGATGCTGCTGGGGCCTCCCAGACCCACCTCTGCCCAGGGGAGCCCGTGTGGCCGGCAGGCCAGCGGCACTGGTTTAAGCTCCCGGGCGCCTGTCGCACAGCTCCTCCTAATTGGGAGGCATCTAACGAAGACCATCAACTGCCCACGCGGGACTAAGAGCGTCCACAGCATGCGAACAGCTGTTTGCTGTGGCTTGGGGGCTGATGCACGGCTACGGGTCCTTCTTTGGGGGCTAAATGGTATGAATTAGGAATCGTCATAATCAGGAAAAATGCTGGTTTGGGTTGTGGGGGTTTTTTTGCAGTGGGATGAGATGAGGAGTGAAATCAGCTTAATTTGGGCTCAGTGAAAAGCCTGGGGATGTTCTTTACGTAGAATAAGCGGCACTTGTCGGTGAAGCAGTGCTTTAAGTGATTTGCTGCAGTCCTTCTGGTCCGATATCCTGAAATACTGAGCACCGGGATGGGGTAGGTTTGCAAATGAGAGGCTGCATGTGGAGAAAAGTAAGAAGGGCACAATCACCACCCCCGAGTTCATGCAGAGCTGGCCAAGCCCCACCAGGGAAGGGCATGGAGTGGCAACACTGGTTTTGCATGGTTTTATTAATAAATTGGCCAACGGCAAAGAATCGGCCCAGAAAACTGGTTGGCCGGGGCCCTCGGACTGCTCCTCGCTGCTGCCTCCCTCCGAAGCAAACCCACGGTGGCGGTACGAGCCCATGGGGCCGTGCCTGGGGCCATGCCTGAGCTCTGCCGAGATGAACACGCTCCTGGCGTACCCCAGCCTCTCTCCTCCCTCCGGGCCTCTCAGCTCGGGGCGGCTCATGGGGGGGGACACGTCAAAACTCCTTAAACCTGCAGGGAGAGAAGCAAGTGGCTGAGCGTGGTGGGTGCCATTCGGCAGGTGTTGGGATCAATGAAGGGTGCTGCGGTGTTGCCGGAGAAATGGAAAGGGAAAACGGCTCTGCTGGAAACCCCAGTCACATCTGCACTACAAGCCCGGAGGAGAAGCAGGCACAAGGAGGTGATCCAGCCACCATTTTGTCTCTGGCCAAAGCTGAAACATCCCCCTCAAAAAACCCCCAGCGTTTGCACCTCCTCTCTGCAAGCTGCTCTGGAGACAATGCGCTCCCCAAAGCCCTCTAAGGCATAGCAGTATTTCCACAAACTGAGCCAGCTGCTTCCCCCAGCACAAACCAGCCAGATTTTGGTGCAAACAGGGATGGTGTCAACCCAGCCAGGACAGTTCTGGTCCCAACCAGCCCCAGCACAAGAGAGCAAAGTCTGACAGCCCTCCACCGGTGGCCGGAGAAGGTTTGGGCCGCACTTACCGCAGCGCGAGGCCCAGACTATTGGTCTTTCACCTGCAAACACAAGACATAAAGGACCAAACATTTTCATGGGGGGGTCTGGCACCCCCACCACTGGACTGGCTGCAGCCCCTTCCCCCTCAGTGCTTGGGGCGGGGCTTTGGTGGCAATCGGAGATGGGCCAGTGCTGATTTGGAGATTACTTATACCCTCGCTGCAGTGATTTGGCCACGGATTTGATTAGCGAGCCTGGACTCTGTGTAATCAAGCTCATTAGCACAGGTGGGCAAGTCAGCCTATAAATTCGGCTGTTTCAAGTGCATTAATCAATGCCAATCAATCGGGCATCTAGACTAACATCTCATAAGTCAGCTGGAGACAAGGACGTGCTGCCCGCCCGCCCACCCGTCCACACTGTCTTCCCTGGCCATTGCGATTTGATCCTTTGATTCCCAAATCTCGATCTCGGCCCTTAAATTATGAGTGGAGCAGCCGTTTCTAGGCTGAGCCTGCCAAGTGAAACTCAAAATCAGGGCAAATCAGGCTTGCATTTGCATTTAATCCTCGGGGCTCCAAGCGGAGATACTCACACCGAGCTACTTCCCATCCAGTACTGACTCTGTTAGCTGCACGCTAGAGCTACAAAGACACAAGGACGGCATGTTTAGGACTGAGGGAGTTTCGCGAGGCGCGGACGGCTAAAATCCCCTGGGTGCTGCCCTGGCTCAAGGTGGAAACGTCTCTTTGTGCCCACAGGAGCAAGACGTCAGGCAGACGGCCTCGTGAAGCCTGGTGCGATGCCCACACGGAGATGTAGCAGCGACAGCAAGGGATAACAAACGTCTTTCCGGAGTGGCACCGATGCCATACTTTGGCATCGTGGGACCGGAGGCCACCCCGGGGCAGTACGTACATACCCTCTCTTCCTCGCCATGTAGCCACACCACCCACGGACCTCTTTGACCACCACGCGAGCGAGGAGCTGCAAGAGGAAAGGTGTATGATCGCCACGGGGCTGACAGCTCTGCAGCCACCAGCTGTGGTGTGAGCATTTCCATCTCCAGGAGATAAATTTTAAGGCTTTTCTCCGGGAAGACTGGACTAAAACCATATGTGGAGGAGGTCGTTGGGAAAAGCCAAGTGAATGGAGGCAAAGGTTTGGAGTCAATATGGGGCTTTGCAATTTGCCCTAGGTCTCCTGAGGACTGTCCCTGCCCTCCACTGGCAAGCAGGCGGCTAAAAGGGAGCCCTTGAATATCCAGGGTAGCAAAACAAGTCCCACGGAGGAGGGACCTACCAGGCAAGCCAAGACGTCAGCTGCTATCAACATGTAGAAGACGTTATTCCAGCCCGTGGGGGAGATGAGCCCTGCAAGCAGCGGCCCTAGGGCAGCACCTGCGAGGGCACACGAGCCACATTAGAAGTTGCCCTGTTCATGGGGGAGAGGGGACCAGGAGCCCCCCCCAGCACCGCAGCACTGGGGGGAAATCAGCGCTTAGCATCCCCCAGCTGTACATACCTATGGATCCTGTGCCGTCAATGATGGCCGTAACAGTAGAAAGGGCTTTGGCATTTCCTTTGAGAGACTCGTGGGTTCCCTGTAGGGACGGAGGAGTAAAATGTAAGGAGGAAAAGTGGCTTGGGAGTCCACAGCCGGCAAGTCCTAGGGTGAGGCTATTCGCACCCTGGGCAGCAGTTTCCATGTATCAGATACAGCTGTGGACAGGAAGACTGAACTCGGATGCTGCCTGCAGCCAAACCACAGCAGAACTGGGATTGCCAACAGCAGCCAGCAATCCCAGGTGAAATCCCAGCAAATTTTTCCACTCTGGTTGCACTTAGAGAGAGATGCAGTGGGGCTGAAGCAGAGTCACAAGGCCAAGATGAAAAAGCAACAGAAAAAAAAACTGTTTAAGGGAGGGTGCGGACTGTAGCACACAGTGTGACAGCCCTACCCGTCTCTGCTGGGCTTCAGAAGCTTTAGAAAACAAAGCTAAAATGCAAAAATCCCAGTGAACATCCCTCTGGGAAAGAGGGAGCGGCCTTTGGGTGTGCAAGGGCAGCATGGCGGGGTCTGAGCTGCGCCTCTTACCAAATCTGCTGAAACCGCTGTTGTGATGAGAGCGTAGGGCCCGTTAACTAGAGCGCCGCAGACAATCAGCATCACTACAAGGAACAAGACGGCCATGGAGGTAACCAGGAAAAGATTAAATCTTTTAAGCGCAGGGAGCTGCAGGATGTCAGGTCCATTGTCCCCGGCCCCTGTGCGGACATCGCTGTCCTGCACATCTGCCACCTGCTCACCTCCTGTTTTCCCCAGGAGATCTCATCCGGCACCACCCTCCCCCAAATCCCAGACCAGGAGCCCAGCTCGAGAGGAGAAATAAAGGCAGGTGTGCCCACAGCATCTCCCATCGCCCCTTCAGTGACAGGAGCCGGCTGCACTGAGGAGCTCCTTACCTATTGATGTGCTGATGCCATTCTGGCCGACGTGGTTATACAGGAACAGCTGGAAAAGAGACACAAAATGAACCAGTTACGGCTATTCCAGCTGTTTTCCCAAATGTTTTCCTTGCAGCAGCACCCTGGGGACAGGATGGAGAAGGTGGGGACCTGAATTATGGCTGGCGCCGAGCTTTGCAGACCCCCCCCCCTCTATGCAGTGTTTGAAGAGGAGAGCACCAGCCGGGATGGGGAGCCAAGCATGCCCTTGGCTCCACGTCCCGCCGTCTGCCTGCCAGATGAAATACCTGGCAGCTGGCAAACAGAGGTGCTGCCACGATTTATGGCCCGGCGAGGCTTGCACGCCTCCCCGCCGGCTGAAGCCAGACGGTAATTTGCCCCGCCGGCGCTATCGGGGGACGTGGACATGACGCGGCCTCTCTGCTTTTCAGTGTGCGCCAGCTTCTTCGGAGGGGAGAGTCTCACAACCCAGAGCCAGCCAGGCTTGGATTACAGCTAATTAGCCACATTTTTGCAGCAGCAAAGCCAAATGAGCTCCGTGCAGGTGCTCGGGAAGGACGTCCCAGCCAAGCACCAGCAGAGAATGAGGCTGTCGGCATGGGGGCTTTTGGGATGCAAAGCAAAGAGACAAAAACCCTCAAGGCTTTAAGACAGAGCAGGGTTATGGCACAATGGAGGAAAAAAAAAACCCTAAAGGTATTTTTTTCTAAAAACCCCTAAAGGGATTTTTTTTTTGAGCTGTCAAGGGACTCTACTGTCCCCTCCCAGCCTCCAGATCTGGATGTCCACCCTGGGAACATCTGGGCACATGGATCAATCCCAGCTCTCATCTCAGCCAAGCGTGTGACCAGCTCATCCCAGGCGCTTGGGAAGAGGAAGGCAGCCGTGACTCAAAGGAGCCAGAGGAGAGGAAACCCTCGTGACTGGTTTTTTCCCCCGCGTGACAACACACCATGGGAGCAGCAACAACCAGCATCACGCAGCACGTGGTGGCCCTGCCACCGGTGTAGTCAGAGACGAGGCCAGCAAAGATCCCCCCTGCAAGAAGGAGTCGCAGGTGTCAGTCACCCCAGCTGCAAAGCTTTGCCCCGTCTTAGCCCAAAATCCGATGGGATGCTGTGCTGTGATGCTCTTTCATCCCCCAACTTTTGAGCAAGATGCTCCCAAGGTTAAATATAATAATATCAGAGTGAAGAGCTTTGATTTATCCACACCGCTTTCTCCCTGCAGATGGTTTCCCTACACCTGCATGCAGCTCTGAGCCCCTTCATGCTTGCAGAATGTATTACTTATCTAAGAAAAAGAAGAGCCTGAGCAAACAAGACCAGAGGAAAGGTGGTGTGATGGTCACCTGGCTGGAAAAATAAAAGTGAGGGGCATTTGCTCTCTGCTGAGTGCTATGAATGCTGAATAAACCTCACTGCAGTGCTCCATGGAGGGGACTTTCCCTCAAAGCCAAGATTTTCCCTAAATCATCCCCAATCCACCCCCTCCGCCCGGGTACGTGACAAACCTAAAATGCCTCCAGCGTCAAAGAGGGTCGACAGGTCCCCGGCTTCCTTGGCACCAAAATGAGCTGCGAGGGAGAGGAGAGGGGTGAGGAGATGCTCCCCTTGCCAGGCTCGCTCCTGCCTCGCTGTCCTCAAAAACTCACCAACGTTCACAATATAGAGGGGCAACCAGTAGAGGAAGGTGTAGCTCACCAGCTTGGCAAAGAGCAGGCAAAGGGAGAATTCTACCACACCCTGGGAGGAGAGGAGAAGATATCAGAGGAGCCTCCTTCTCCCAACCTCCTCCAGATGGGGGGTTTTCCCCGTTTTCTGCCCCATGGGCACCCCATTGATGGGGTGAGCTGCCCTCGCTTTGCTCTTTCCTCCATCCCTGTCACGATGCAAGGGGCATTCCGTGACTCACGGGTATCCGGAGCGCCCCGAGGAAGCTGATGGCTTCGGGCTCCTCGGTGGGCTCCATGGGGCTGTTGGAGCTATCCGCGCTGCTCTGGCCTGAGATGCTCAGCGGCCCCTCGTTGGAGGTGACTGCTTCGGGATCCTTCTCATTGGTGGTCACTCCTCCAGCATCCTCCTCATTGGAGGCCATCTAGAAGCAAGGCAAAAGCAGATGTGGCTCTCGTTGCTGGAAGGGGCTGAAATGTCAGATTCACTACTGGGATGTGACCCAGAGGATGCTCACACCGGAACAGCAACGAGCATCCTCTGTGATAACTGAACATCGCTCTAATTTCTGATGTTATGACCTGACACCCTTGTTGTTTTGCTGTAAACTGAGCGACCACCCAACCCAGGACAAGCCCATTGGGAATCGATTCAACTCACGTGATGCAGAGGTGGACTGCAGCCAACGTCCTCGGGATCTGCAGGGAGAAAGGAGATCCTGTGAGAGCCTGGACCAGCCCTGTTCCACCCGCTTTGCCTCCAGCATCTCACGGTGCAGGGAAGAAACGTGGGGCTGGGCTGCATCTCTGGGTATCTGCTTCCCAGCAGTGAAAAAAACTGGTAAAATCCCAAAGGGCTTCCCAAATCTTTCTTGGGAAGACAGTTCTGAGAGGAGGGAGCAGCACAGGGGCTGAACCTGCCTGCATGACCCCAAAGGATGCTGAGCATCCCTGTGGTGGTCAGGTCCACATCCCTGCTCACCACAAACTGGAAATAAGTATTTGGGGTTGCCAAAAACGCTTGGAGACAGGCAAGGTGAAAAATTGTGGTCCCCCTGATTTTGGCATTATGCCAGTCATCTGCTGTGTTCTGGATCATGCTACTCACACTCTACAAGGAAGAAGAAGCAGATGATGCCCATGGCAGCAATGATGATGCCAGGCACGATGAAGGACAGGCCCCAGGCGGAGGAAACCCAGATGCCAGCGATGAGTGACCCTAAGATGTTGCCAACGGAGGTGTGCGAGTTCCAGATGCCCATGATCAAACCTCTCCTGGCGGGGACAGAGCCAGGGTCAGTATCGCCAGGGTGGCTGCCGGGGCCAACAGGGATGAGGATGGGGGGAGGACACGCTGGAGAAACACTCACTTTCCTTTCCCAAACCAGTTCCCGACACACGCCACGACGGAGGGCCAGCCAGTCGTCTGCACCAGCCCATTGCAGACCTGGCAAGAGATGGGCAGCACCACGTGGCAGCATTGGCACCTGCTGAGTGCCAGTCTGCTCCATGGAGCGCAGCCCCTGCACCATTTTGGGCAGCGGGGCTCAAAGATAGCCACCCCCATCCCAAAGCTGTCAAGAAAACACTCCGTTTGGTTTGTTTTTTTTCCCGCTGGGGCAACCCTGGAGCCGTTTGCATCGTTCCCGTGGCTAAATCAGGAGTGGCTGGTGTTGCCAAACCGGCTGCCCGCCCTGCTCGGTGAGACAGGCGCGCCCGGTGGTTTCGGCGCCCACGCCACACGCGACCAGGTTTTGCGGGGAGTGGAAATGCCTGGCGTTCTCCTGCTCAGAAACTGGGCCACCCTGATCCCTGAAAGCCACTGAAAAACCAGGATGAGGCCGCAGCGGTAAAATCTAGAGCCTGGGCATCCTCCAGCATGGACGCACCTGCACGATGATGAAGTACCAGAGGACGTGGATGTCCCAGAAGTAGCCGAGGCCGAAGAGGGCAGTGAAGAGCCCACTTAGCACCATCCCCCCTGAGAGGTAATAGCGCAGGGGGAGGCGCTCCCCAAAAATGCCACTGCAGAGAGAGGGAAGAGTGTGGACAGGAGCTGTCACGGATGATGCTGTTGATCGGTGTTATCGCAGAACTGGTGCCCAAATCCCAAGCAGCTCCCAGCACCCAGCTGACTTCCCATTGGCATGACCCCATCCCTATGGAAACCAGTTTCCTAGCAGACTGGTGCAAACTGGTGTGTGGAGGCAAAGGGGTGCAAAGCACCTGTGTACCTGATAAACATCCCGATGGCATAGGCCACCAGGAAGGCATTATCCAGTGCCCCAAAAAGCTCCTTGTAGTTGTCCCCATCTGGAAAAGAAATATTGGACCATGTCAGCCTGGCCCCCATCTTGTTTTCCCGCCCCGTGGCTGCTGGCTTGTCCTTTTCCCCTGTCCCCAAAGCCCTCCTCCCTGAGCGGGGGGGACTCTCAAAGCATGGCCAGGTGCCATCGGTGTTGGGACCCGGTCCCACCCCAGCCCCGATTTCGCCACCCGCTGCTGCCCTTTGGCCCGGGGGCATGGGGCAGACACATGCTGCTTAATTACCTCCGGGTGCCTAACGAGCAGCCGGCCCCCTGCCAAGATCTCCAGCTGCAACCTGGCTTAGGGCACGGGGGGAGCCCATCTTGGCTGCCATGAGGGTAGTTTTGGGGGTGANCGGGGACTGACGCTGGTGCTGACCTTCCTCTGCTACACCAGCTACCACCTCTCCCGAAAACCCATCCACATGTTCCTTCTCCCTGCGGTCGCGGCGAGGTTGGAGCTAACCTTGACGATGCTGATGGGTTTTCGGGAGAGGTGGTAGCTGGTGTAGCAGAGGAAGGTCAGCACCAGCGTCAGTCCCCGATACCTGCGGGATAAAGCGAGTGGAGATGTCAGGGTTGGTAGGACGGATGGGTGGCCTGTCGCCATCCCAGCTGGCAAAGCCCAGCCCTGCGGGATTGTCTCAGACATTTCCAGCCTCAGTGTTAGCCATGCTTTTCTTCCCCCGCCTCAAAATTCATGCTTTTTGGAGAAAAACATCAGCTAAGGGGGATGAGAGCCAGCATCAGGCCAGGTGGAATCCACTTGGGATGCAGATGCGTATTTTGGATGTGCACACGCAGCTCCGGCACTATTTAACCTGTGGGGTCTTAGAAATTCATGGCAAAGGGGAAAAATAGTGTAGTTTCTGCTTGTTTCCCCAGAAAAATACCCACTCAGCACCAAACAGGGACTCCTTGCCGGATTGGTGAGCTGAATCAGCTCAGCCAAGCCAGTAGGGAAGTGACTAGCCCCCCCAAAAATAGCCAAGGTTGCGGCTTAAAAAGATCAGCTGAGTTTTGGGGGGAGCACTCATCAGTGTTTCCACCTCCTTGAGCCACCGGCCCAGCAAACCTCGGGGTGAGCAAGCGCCTTCCTGGCGTCACGGGTGGAAACGGGACACAAGACTGCGGCTGATTCATCATCACTCCCGGTGTTAATTAACAAAGAGCTGGAAAAAAAAAGGGGGGGTGCCTCAAGCGATACCCACTCCTGTTCCCGCACCACATAGGGACTTTATCCCTTTTGTTCGAATTAAATGCAGGAAAACAGGGAAAAAATGAGGTCTGGGCTTGGGGATGGGGATGCTGCTCCCAGCAAAGCTGATGAAGCCTGGAGAATCCCAAGTAGGATCCAGCACCCTCTGGAGTGGGATGAGCATCTTCATGGGGCCCCATCCTGCATTTGTGGGAGGTATTTACAGCAGCGCAGAGGATGCAAGCAGTCGGGCAGCTGCGGCACTGAGAAGTGTCACGGGGTTGCTCCAAGGTTAGAAAAAAAACAAACAAAAAAAAAGCCTTTTTTTTGCAGTTTTAGCTCATCCCGCTCCTCTTCGCAGTTTCACTTCTTCATGAAGCTGCAGCAATTGCAGGCACCCTGCAAAGCCAGGGCAGCTTTCTGCTCCGAGGTGCTGGCTCTGAGTCTGCACCGCAGCTGAAAAATTCCTGGTTCCCACCCCCAAAAAATAACTAAATGCCCCCCAAAATCATTGCTGATGGCTGTGGGGCTGATCCAAGGGGAGCAGAGAGGCTGCAGTGAGAGAGGGGAAGAGAAACTTCATGTGCGGTACCCGACTCGGCCGGATTGTTGGGTTTTTTTTACCCCACGTGTTCTGGCAGGGAAAATTGCAGCTGATGGAAAAGCATGGGGGTTGTTTGGCAACAGGCTTAAAAAAAATAAGTATATTAAATAAAATTAAACCGGCAGCGGGCTTATCGCCTCGCCAAAAGGGAGGGGAACCAGTGGGATCTCTGCGTTGGCCACATCCCACTAAATTTTGAGGGCGAGGGCCTGGCACATGCGGAGGGACAGCTCGAGGCTCACTGGGTGCTGCTGCCCATCTTGGGGCCCCACGGTGCCCAAGCGGGGCTCGGTGCCCTCCATCCCCGGGGTGGGACCGGTTCCTGGGTCATGCCAAAACCCCCGGGCTCGGTGCCAGTGCTGGCCTGGATCCGGTCTCTCGGTGGATCCTGTGCCCGAGGGGCGATGCTGGTCCCTAGGTGAGCGACCCCGGTCCAGCACCAGTCCCCAGCCTGGTGCTGGTCCCCGGGCAAGTGACCTTTGCTCAAGTGTTGGCCCCCAGGCAAGTGACCCCTGGTCCAGGGTTGGTCCCTCTCCCGGTGTCGGTCCCCGGGACACTGACCCCCTGGTCCAGGGCTGGTCCCCAGCCCGGTACCGGTCCCCCGCAAGTGACCTCCGGTCCAGGGCCGGTTCCTAACACGGTCCCGGTCCCAGGACGGTGACCCCCCCACACCCTCGGTCCAGGGCTGGTCCCCATCCCGGTGCTAGTTCCCGGGGGGAGTCATCCCCCGGTTCAGGGCCGGTCCCC
>VYZV01032500.1:29745-46812 GCA_013401275.1 Pandion haliaetus
CCCGCGGCTCCTTTTCACCGCCCCGCGGGGCCGCCGCTCCCCGCCCCGGTCCCGCCCCGGTCCCGTCTCCCTCCCCGGGTGCAGCCCCGCGGAGCCCCTCGCCCGTCCCCTCCTCCAATTCCGAGGTGCGAAACCGGAGCTTCCCCTCCGGCTCCGCTTAAAACAAAAATCGACTTCAAATGCGGCGCGAAGGAGGGAATAAGCGAAGTTGGGCACCGGGGAAGGGGGCTCACCTGCAGCCGGTGCCCTCCGCCGGGCTCCGGGTTTTTTCCAGCGGAAAAGACCGGGTTTAACTTTGCCGCTCCCTTTTCCACCCGCCCAACCCTCCCCTGAAAGGGCTTTGGTGCCCCGGTTTCGGCTAAGCCGCCCCAGCCATGCTTTTGGATTTATTTGCAGGGATGGGGGGAGTCCCACTCTCCCCTCCCACAGCTTTCACGCCAAGAGAAATTCTCCCCTGCCCCCACTCTCAAAGGATGTCATTTACGGAGTCAAGCAAGAGCCAGATCGCGAGGTCGAGGAGCAGCACGGGCTTTATTTAACCACCATTCCTTTGAACTAAGCCCCAAACCAGCCCACGGCCCTTCAGGGGCTGCTCCGGCCCCTTCGGAGAGCTGGAAACGGGGGTCCCCGGGGTGTGAGCAAGGGCTTGGGGCCCTGCCAAGGAAACACTTGTCCTCAGCTGCCCCGGCACAAAGCCCTGCCCTGAAATCAGTTGAAACACACATTTGCAGCTTTAGCCCTTTGCTTCCCCATCCCCTGCACGTGCAAAAACCTCGCGGGCCAGATCCTGCCCTTTACAAATCCACCTCAACACCCCTTATTAGGTGCGCGGTGTCTTCCCCTGACGCAAATAGCGGTTAATAAATAGCACCGGCTGCCACAAATAAGTTGGTGAATGATTCTCCAGGGGGAACAGAGGAGCATCCCCTGGCTCGGCACCTCCATGCTACCTCTGGACCGGGGTCGTGGGTTTGCTTCGTGCCTGGTGGGATGGCAACAGGGAAAAGAAATAATCCAGCACGCTTGGCCACCCATCCTTCCTGCTGCGGTTAATAGTGGAGAGGTGACGGGAGGGCAGCTGGCAAGCAGTAAATATTAATGACGGGTTATGGCGCAACCTCCGTCGAGGACCGTGTTACACTACCGGTGTCATTTTTGGTAAAAATGATCTTGGTCCAGCAACCCCTGCCAAGGGGCTGGAGCAGCACAGCAGTCACTCACCTGGAGACTAAATACAGATTTTTCCTAGGAAAAAGCTCCTTTCCAGAGCAAAATAGAAGCTGTGGGAGCATGGGTCAGGTGGCTGTTAGTGGAGGAGAGGTCCTCACCCGGAAGAAAGCAAAGAAGCAATAAATACCTGGCTCTGGACCGTGACCCGAGAGGCAGGGGCTGGCGGGAGCCACATGGCAATGGAGAGAAGGGAGTGGGAAGGAAGAGGTTAGAAACCCTTGTGGTTTCCAACCCTAAGAGATATTGACCCCAGGTGCCTCATTTCTCCTCATTTCACACTCCAAATGAGGCAAACAACATTTGCAAACAGTTTATTCCGCAGCTGAACACCAAAATTCAAGTGCCTGCCTCTAAACCAGCCCCACAGAGCAACTGGCTCCTTTGCACTGACCATCACCCCATGCTCCTGGTCCAGACGACCACGCACATGGAGCAAAATGGGAGAGGTGCAGCTTAAACCTGAGCCCAAGGAGTAGAACAGCAAAGGTGCCATCCTGCCAGATGGAGCAGAGGGACAGGCAGGAGCAGGCAGGACAGAGCAGAGCCCTGCTCTCTACTTACAACACCGAAATACACCAGGGGGACGGGGGACACAGCTGCCCTCGTCACAGATGTTTCCCCAAGTGAGCACAGAGAGCGGCCAGGTCTCGGAGTGGCAGCCTCGCCGAGGGGCTCCCGTCCGCAGGGTCGCAGGATGAGACGACAGACTGCAGAGCGTGGCTGTAGGCTGCATGGGAAGGGGAGAAAGAAGCAGCGTTGAGATAAGAGTTTCACTTGCAGCCCAAAACTGGGCTCGGCTTCAGCCTTTTACTGTAAAGCAGAGAGAGAAGAACTGGTTTTTAAGATAAATAGACATGCCTGTAGTTTTCCACATGCTTGTCTGCACACTCTGCACGCTCCTGAGTACGAAGCGGTATGCGAGCCAAAGCAGGAAAGCTAAAGATTTTTTTGTAAAGTCACAATTTCTCTATTTTTTTTTCCCCCTAGAAGATGACTCCCAGTTGCTCAGCCAGGTATTTTTCCAAGCTGTACTCAAGATCAGAGCAATCAGTCACCTAACGAAGACAACTCGCACCACCTTCGTGCATCCTCCCAACAGAAAATTTAAGGCAAGGAGGTTTTCTGTGCCCTTAACAAGCCCGTTCTGCAGCATTTTCCTTATGGTTTTCCCCCTACCAACACACATATGTATTACAGCAGCATTATTTAATGCTTTATAAGAGGCTGGTGCTTTGCTGAGGATGCCACTAAGCTCCCTGAAGGGACAGAGGAAGAGGCTGGGTTAGAAACAAGCAGCAGAGCACCTGACTTGCCTTCTCAGGAGTGTATTTGTAGAAGCATCTCTACACAGCAGCCCAGGACCACAGAAACATCTAGCCACATTTGATTTCTCCTATATAATCAGAGATCCAGGTCTAGCTGCCTCCTCTCCAGAAGCAGAAGCTCCTACCTTTGTGGTTTTTGTAGAAGATGCAGTTGTTGGCACAGGTATCCGGGTGGGAGTCCCAGAAGTTGGACCTGCAGGAGCACAGCGGGGGCAAGTCGATGTTGTATAGTTTTATCTTCTCCCTCATCTGGGCTCTTAGAGCTTCAATGTACCTGCAAGGGACAAAATATTCACCTTTGGCAGTAACACCCAGCTCTGCACAAGGAGGGAGGATCCAGCCGTACCTCACGTACTCCTTATTTCGCTGCTGTTTTTCCTTAACTCTCTTCGCTCTCCTCTCTTCCAGTTTAAGCTGGGCCAGGGTTTCACAGGCTCCCTCTCCCAGGGAGGGTTCTTGCTGCTCAACCTTCTCCTGCATCCTCTGCTCTTCCGCCCGGCGCTGGTTCTCCTTCTTGCTCTTAATCCTGCAGACACACACACGCTTAGAGAAGGAACTTCTCCATCCCAACCTCTGTTCCCTGCTGGCCCCTGGTTGTAAGATCAGGGGAAGGGGATATAGATGATCCTGCCCTTGACCTCCTCCGGCCTGCTAGTTTTCTCACCATCGTGGACTTCTTCCAGCTCCCTCCCGCATCACATTCACACGTGCTCTGTTAGGAAGTGCCACCTGCAGTTCCCCGAAAGAGCTGCTATTCTGTCCTTCTGAAACCAAGGGTGGTGCCTGGGCTCTTTTAGATCCACCAGGAAGGGCCAACAGGTCAGCTTCCCCACTTCGGACTTCTTCTGATTATGGGGCAGCTTGGATCCTACTGTAAGCTGTCCTTGCAGCTTCCGGGACAGGGAGCATAACAGGGCTGTAGAAGAGTGCTGGATACAGCACAGAAGCTCCAAGGATCCCACAGCTACTCCAAAATAGGCTTTAAGAAGTATTTTTAACCAATTTTTCCTCTATTTCCTCAATCCTCCTTACACCTACACAGCACTCCAGCCCTTTTAGTGGAACCTGGGTTGTATAAGTCACATCGAACGCAAAGCACGTTCCCTTGACAAGCGGCAATTACGAAGCACAAAGACTTTAAACTGAAGCATCTGCCATTTTATTTCCGCTGATGAGTACCAAATGCAATAACATGTTACAGGCTGATCACTGCCAAAAGGCATGTAAAAAAATAAAAAAAATTAAAAAAAAAATCAAGGCTGGGTAGAAGCTAGGGGGAGAAAGCGTTATCAACTGAGACGTTTCGGATGTTACTCCATTTGGGGGGACAAATCTTTACATCCAGAAGGAACGCGCTGAAGCCAAACTTCTCTAGTCAAGTTATAAACTCCAAAATGTTTTTTAAATGAAGTGGTAATAGAGCCGTAACTACCCCACCATAAATCTTCTGCTACAGAAACTAAGGCCAAGGCTGACTTAGGGCTTTACACTAAGTAATTGCCAAACCAGCCCTTTTCCGCATACGCTCTGAGCAGCTTGCAGCTCCAGCAGTGCCCCTGCAACGGGGGGCGGGGGGAAGTAAATAAAAAGCTATCACACTAACTGGGAAATCCCTGGTGTCTCACCAGCACTTGCAGGGCAGGAAAAGGTCTCCAAAGCTCCCGAGTGCCATTTTAAATGTGGCTGGAGGAGCATTTCTTTAGACTGGCAATTTCTCTCCGAAAAGTGACCACGAAAATCCTGCCCTCTGGTGCCTGTCCTGCTCCCACAAAACCTGCCCACTGCAAAGCAGGCGTTAAGAGACCAAGACGGTCAGAGCTACATTGTTTTATTTTACAGTAAGGCACAGTCAAAAAAACCCCTAGAGTCTCTTTCCTATTTTGGTGTGAATTTGCAGAGCTCCTCCTTAACGAACCCCTTAAAAGAGAGAAGATGATTAAACCACCAAAACAAGCACTGATACTTTTACACAGATACTGACTTTTCAACTCTGGAACAAATGCTGGGAAATCTTTTTAATACACTATATACGTTAATAGTTGTGAGGGTGAAGGGTCTGATGTTTAAAACCCCAGAGATAAGGTCAGTTTAACAATGATGACGTGACCTCACCCCAAAGTTTCTAAACACGGACTGTAGCACGGGGGCTTGGGATCCATTCCCAAGAGTCACAGTTTGGTGAGCTGCAACTCTCCCAGCCTGATGTTTCGGCTCCCAACTCGTATCCAAGCTGCACGGGGACTCACAAAGAGAGAGAAGCGCTGAGCACCTCTGAAGGACTCAACATGGCCCAAGGGTCTCTCATGGGGGGGTTGGTTGGATGAATCCCACCCCAGGGTTAACAGATTGGGCACTAAACTAAACCCAGGGGGTAACTGAGGCTTACAACTGACATTGGTATTGCGGAGCTTCTTGAAATGTACTCCCTGCTTTTTAAAAATTTGATAAAGCCACCTTTTCAATCCATCGGGGCAGCTTGCGGCCAAGGAGGCAAAATGCTACCCATCATGGCGGGGGGGGGGTTTCATATCAAGCTGGACTGTCTTCTCAAAGCCTCTGCATTTGGGCTGCAGAAGTGCTTTCCAAAATCCCGTTGCCTGGTTCACACCAGACAAGCACACAAGACCTTTCCAGGCTTAAGGGAGGTCCTGCCTGGGACACAGGAGGTGACACAGAGACGCTGGCACTCATCCGCACATACTCACTCGGCGATTCTCTTCTGCCTCTCTTTCTGCCTCTGCTGTTCCTTCACTTGCTCTCGCTCGATGTTCATGAAAAGGCGCTTGTATCTCAGGTACTCATCCTGACGCTGCAGGAAAGAAGAGGCACCTTTGAGAAGGATGGCTGGGGACAGGCTGGGATTGATATCGAGTGATATCAGCGCCCAGCTCGATTTCTAGAGCACACATCTATCAGGATAGAAGCCTTGCTCCTTCCCCAAAAGATCCTCAAACATCTCCTAGTGCTCGTGCCCCAGGACTGAGAAGCTCGAGAGACTGTGGTTAGCTAGGAGAGGAGGACCAAGGTATCTCGGAGCATCAGAGAGCTTTGTACCAGCAACCCTCGACTGAACCTTCCTATGGATGAAAGCTCTGTCAGCTGACAAATTCCTAAACTCTCGCTTTCCTGGGGGTAAAAGAGCTGGTTCTCACTTCAACCCACTTCCCCAGAGCATTACAAGCTACTGTCCAAGAATTTTGATGCACCTGGGGACTGGTGGTCCTCTGCGGTTCACTGGAAGCCTGTATCTCCAAAAAAAATTAACATAACACCACCGAGCTGGACCAACTATGTGCAGGAGAACCACAGAGGTGGCAAAGTCATTGCTGAGACAAATCCAAAGCCCTGCAGGGAACAACTCCCACACAGATGCTAAGCACACGAAGAGGTTCCGTGTCTGGGTTTTGGCTTAACTCCAGCAATGCAGCAAGGGGAGGGAACCTCCTGGCTAAAGCTCACACCAAAAGCCCTCCCACCCGCATGGGAATTGGTTGGTACACAGCTTGTTTGAGCTCCACAATGCCAAAAAATTTAAGGTGTGGAATTTTCCTCATCAACGCCAAGAGTTCTGGGCTGAGTTTGTCCATCTCACCCAGCAGAGAGAGCCCTGTGCAGCTGGAGATAAAGGAGCAGGAGAGATCGCCAGGCTGAAAGTGGACAAAGCTGTATGGAAAAAAAACACACAGAAAAGAGTGCTGCAAAACCAGTTATCTCAGGGTGGATCAGAGCCACAGAGATAAAAAAAGGGGGCAGAGGGAACCACTGGGGGAAGGAGCAGCCTTACAAGCCCCAGCTGCTGTCACACCGTCTAGAAACCACAGTCGGATTTTGGATCAGCTTGTTGGAAAAATGCATGTAAGGAACAAAACAAAAAAAAAGGCAACTCTTTCAAAGTCCTTTCAAGTTTTACACTGTAAGCTTTGAGAAAGCCAACAAAAGAAGAGGAAAGTGTTCCTTTTCATGTGAGAAGGAAGCAGGAAAATAAAAGTCACTTCCTTCAGGCATCCAAGAGAAACATCATCTCTTTCTATCTCCTAGACTAGCATGAGCCAAACTGTCCTGGACACAGGCTGGTAAGCCTCATCATTAAATCAGACACTCAGCATCAGGTCTGCAGCCTGTGCTTGAAAGCTACCATCCCAATGCCTGTTAGGTGCTGACATGGTAGAAACCTTTATATTCCCAGCCTTATACCCAAACAAGATAAAGTGGGGTTTGGTTTTTGCCTTTCTTTTGTCTTGGTTTCTTGGTTTTTGGTTGTTTTTTTTTTTTAAGCATTCCATGCAACTCCAGAAAGTGACACCTTTGTTTTGCCAGGCAAAATGAACGAAGCCTGTTGCTCCTCCAACCCTTCAGCGTCATTCAGATCCCAGATTTTGCGGGAGGAGCACATAATGGTTGCACTTACAGTCACGATGGACCTTAAAAAAGAACATGCTATATTTGCCCAAGACCTGAGACACCATCAATGCTGACAAACTTCTAAACCTAGCAGATGCTTCATACATTAAGGCTGCTCTTGAGGCTCCTTATCCGAGCTAGCAGCATCCCCTACACTCAATAGCTTTCAGTCCTGAAACGGAGATGAAACAATGAGGACTTGGCTCCAGCGGACAAACCTGCTTCTTGGTTTCCTCTTGGTCTGCACCAGCCCAGAGTACAAGGGGAGCTTGGTAATCGGTGTGCAGCCTCCGAGGAGACTCAGGCAAGCTCGAGTCCTTCACCGATCCATCACAGAACTGGAAGATAAAGTAAGGGAGTAGCATCAGCATCTTCAGAGTCAAGTTCCTTATCTACGCTCAACAAAATACTCCTTGCTGGCAGTGGGTCCTCTATGTGTGGTCCCTACAGTCCTCAACGGGGTAACCCACCTATAAGCTGTGCTTTTTGTGGGGATATAGGTTGGCTATAGACAGGACAGACACATGCAATATCTCCATGCAGGATCCTGAGCACCAAAGCTTTGTCAAAACACCTCGAAAGATATCCTGGGAGGAGGTTTCTGGTTTAGTTTAAACGTGGATTCACACCTCCCCTTCCCAAACTTGCATTACAAACTTCGTGAAGGGCAAGAAAAATAACAATAATGCAAAAAAACAACAATAACAATAACAAAAGCATCAGGGGAATTCAACAGCCAATGTCTCACAAAACCTCAGTGTAAAGCTCCGCCTTCTTCCCTCCACTCAGTATTTGTCAAGCCAGTATTTCTGCTCCTAGCTGGACTAATCACCAGCTAAGGTTGGGCACATGCTGCTATAGCCATAAAGTATTTGCTAACTACTCCAGGTAATCAGGGCAAAACATTTCCACACCTCAGATGCTTAATGAAAGTCGGCCTGAAAACAAAAGAGGAATCGATAAATACATTAGCTCAGTCCTCACAAGCAGACAGATTCACGCTACCTCTAAGGGAGGTGTTTCACCAGCCCGAGGCACAGGAATTGTCACAGCCAGCTCGTTCCTCTGATGGAAAGCTTTTTTTTTTTCCCCCTCTTTTCTAGGAGTTTTCCAGCTGATTTGATGCACCACCCACGGCAATTCCACCCCACTGCTGCCTCCAAGCAGGGCAGCTGGACCAGAGGCAGCTGCAGGTCCCGCCAGCCACAGTCTGGAGTTCGGTTAAGCGTACGATGCAATTGCACACACTCAGTTTCAGATTTCCGCTGAGCGCCAGCCAACTGGCATCACGAGGCAGGCACAAATAAAACCCCTTTTGAATCCACAGCTGTAAGATGAATGCAGTGAAACAGAAGCTGCCAATCTCACTTAGCTCTGACACTGCTCTCGAGCCTGTTTTGATGACAGTAGGTTTAAGAGTTAACCAGGCCTGAGGGAGCAACTACTCTACTACAACAGCAGCCTCACTGACTCTGACAAAATAAACCCAAATCCCAATGATTTGAGCCTCTTAAGACCAACCGGCCCAGCCCCATATGAGTCTTACTTTTTTAAATTCAATTTTGATGTAGAAGTCACTGTCTTGCTCAGCCTGATGCAGGGCTGTGCCCTGGTCTTGCAGTTCAGCTGGAAGATCATGATGTCCTGCCAAAAGCAGTTCCTCACTCTCACCTTCTGTGGGCACCGTGGCTGTCTTGCACGACTCTGGTTTCTGGAGAAGAAGGGAGGAGATGAGCGTAAATCTGGAATTCAAATGTGGCTGCTTTGGTGCTGAGGGCAAATTCGACATCCTTGTGCATGGGTAAGAAGTAGCTTTAACCCGAGGGTGCTTCTTCTGCAGAGTCAGTTGAGATTTGGCGAGCAGCAACACAATGTGTTCAAGCATCACCGCAGGGCACGAGAGCCAAAAAAATCTGAATTTAGCAGGGTAACTCATGACTACGTTCTCACCAACCGCAGAAACAGAGGGACAGACGTGTGTGGGGTGAAGAAAAGACAAGGAAAAGATCTCTCCAGGCGCTGTTTTCCAACTGCAAGGAGTTGGGGGGTGGCAGGATCTCCAGAGTGACACTGGAGTATGAGTACGTAGTGTACTCCTTCAGATGGGAAGTGGGCAGGCTCCCCGGTGCCAATTAACAATATTTTGAGAGGCAGCAGATTGTTTCCTACAAACTAAAAAAATCAAAATGCCAGAAGCAAGCTCAGAGCCAGGATTTTTTTTTTTTCTCCTGCCTTGCTGTCCCTTCAGCATGCTAGGAAGGGAAGAGGAGGACTGCTGACAGAGGGAGAGGATGGATCAACAGGAGGAGAGCAGGTCACACCAGTGAACCCTTGAGATGGCTTTGCTGCAATACAGGAAGGATGGAGGATAGCCCAGAGTTAGTCTGAACATGAAATTATTTGATAGGCACAGGAATTACTCTATCAACCCTGTCACAACAGAAACACAACACAGAAGAGCTGCTTCGGTGAGGACAAGGGAATAGAGAGGAACGGTTATAGTTTTGCACAGATGCTCTGAAGCCCTGAAGGTAGAACGAAATGAAACTGGAAAAAAAAACCCAACTTTGGGGAATGATTCATTGGGGAAAAGAATTTGGGTGCTGTAATGCTGGGGACCTACAGCAGTCTACCAAACCCTAAGGCAAAGCGGCTGAAGACTTGGTGAACAGGATCATCTGAAACACCGGACAGGTAATTTCCGTGCAATTACCACCTAGGTATCTGCTTGGGAAAGCAGGGAAGAAACTCTTTGAATATTTTTGACCTGGAAAGAAATCTGTGGGAGAGACAAAGAGCAACAATTTTGGGAACATGGACTATTGATCACACAGAATGCAACTCCTTAGAGGGAAGAAGGAGGAAGAAAAAAAAAAAAAAAAAAAAAAAAAAAAAAGAAAAATGCAGAAAACAGGACTCAAGGAGAAGCAACAGTTCCTTTCAACTGAGCAAATGCAGACTACCCAGCTAGAGTGGAAAGACAAGAAGAAGTACAGTGCGAGACAACCCTGGCTAAATCCCAAGCTCTTCTTGTGCCCACGATCCATGCGAGCATGGAGGAAGTGGAACATGGGTCAGATTGCTGAAGGAATCATGCAGGAGACAACACAAGCACGCGGGGACAAAAAAACAAAACAAGTGCCAGAAAGGCCAAAGCTTTAAGTAAAACAAGAAAGATCAAGGTAACAAGTCAGGCTTTAGTAAGAGAGACTGAAGGACTTGCTACTCAAGAAGGACAGCTATCAGAGGACACAAAGAACAGCAGTGGTTTATGCTTCTCGGCATTGATGTTCAGCCAAAGGCTTGCTCTGAGCTAATAGCAACAGCAAGAAAAATCTTGGATTATTATTGGGAAGAAAAAGTCAGACTATTCCTAGAAGTCGAGGTTTTTAAGCAGGCAGGACCTGCTCTGGGTTATTGCCAGGAGTGGCAGACAAGCTGCCAACAGTCATCCCCCCAAGCCTCTCCCCGAAATCTGTGGAGGTCCAGATTATCAGAAAAGGGCACAATGACCATCTATCTTTAAATAAAGGAGGGGAAAGGGAAATACTAAGAAGATTTTAGCCTCAAGAGTTTAACTGCCTGACTTCTGGGAAAAACAAGAGGAAATCACCGTGCAAACTGTCGGTAAGCTGCTAGAAAACAAGATAAGCAGCAACCAGCATAACTTTGTCAAGAGCAAGTCATGTCTAGCTGGTTTGAATTTCTCCTGCAAAAGAGGCCTCAGGCAAAGCACAGCAGAAGACATCTCGATTTTACCTTAGCTTTTGACATGGCCTAATTCAACACTTGTGTAAAGAAATATCTGTTAGATGAAACTGTTACATGGGAGGTGCAATACTGATTAAAAACACTACCCAGATTCAGTCTCAGGAGTTCACTGCACAAAAGCAAAGAACTAGGTGGGCTCTGCTTGATAATTTCATTATCAGCCTGGATGAGGGAAGAAAGAAGCATCTTGATTGCATTACCAACCCCACCAAGCCACTTGAAGTTGCAGAAGTATTTGAGAACAGGCTAAAAATGCTTGGGTTCAAACCAAGGAAATCAGGCAGAATAGACAGCACAAGGAAATTCAGTGTGGACAAAAGCAAAGGGCAAGGCAGTGCACTCTGGCAGCAATTACCAGGGTGGTTAAATCCACGGCAGCCTTTTGCACCTGAAGAGAAGGGAACAAGCTGCTGTCCTGCCTAGCTGTGAACATGGCAAACCTTCAGACAGGGAGAAGGAGTCAGATTAATATTAGAGCTTTTTTTCCTCTCTACTATCTTGGAGTAATAAAACAGAGTAATGCAATAAATCAATATATCCCTCCCGGAATAAATTGCTTAGGGAAGCTGTTAAATCCTCCTTGCCAGAGGTTTGAAGAGAGCATAGATTAACTGTAGCTGCAGTAAGGTTGAGGTGGGAGGATGGCCCCCGATCCCTCCCAGCCTTGTTTCTCACTGCTGTGGATGACTTGCCACGGGACTCCCACGCATCCCACTTGCTATCTTCTGTAACCCCCTGGCTTGCATGGGCAGCGGCTGTATTATTCATGCACGGCTTTAGTGCTGCTAATGGCAAAGTAATGAATCACTCCATCTTGCTGAGCAGTCTCAATGCATTGAGGACTTAAGCAGAAGGCATGTTTAGTGTTGGAAATGGATAACGAGGTCTTCGAGTCCATAATTATACTGTTTCTGTAACTCTTGTTCACAAAGCTGACTTCCTTGAAGAGAAATCCAACAGTACAGAGGAGGAAGAGCTGGACCAGCCCTTATATAAAAGGTATTTTCGAGATAACAGCCAGCCAAGATCTACTTCACCTTTGATGAACCCAAGAAAGAGATGGGAATGAAGAACTGCAAGACGAGCAGGAAACTGGCTCCGGAGGAGGCAGTAAGACAAAATATCAGGTTGGGTTGCTGCTGGTGTTCTCCAGGATGGACAAAGTATGTCAGTTTAAGAAAGGTGTTGGCATAGAAACCAGGATAATGGCTGCAATACAAAGCTGTTCTTGAGAACTGGAGTGGCAAAAGCAAGATGAAATTCAACAGAACAAAAGGTGAGGCACTCAGGACTGACCTCCTGACGTGGGTCCTATGCTCCGCTTTGAGGAAAGCAGATGCGTGCCAACAATTCTCTACCAGAAGCCAGCCCTGGGTGAGGAAAATCCTCCAGATCTTTGCCACCCACATGAAACAAGGGATTGATGCAAGGGAAAAGAGTTGTTGAGATTTGTTGAAGAAATAAAGGCACCTAGGGGGAGGGCCAATCATCACATTCTTCCCAGATACCCAGATCACAATCTCAGCCTTTAAAAAAATCTTTTACAAATTCTTGTTTCCTAGTTTCTCTCTCGTTAGTCTCTGCAGACAGAGAGGTTTTCACCCACTTTCTTCTCTGAAAGGCAGCAAGAGCAGAGGGACAGAACCCTCGGGCCACTGAAAAACCACGTGCTAATCATCAGGTTGGTCACGAAAGCCCCGTTTGTTTCACTTCTGGAGAAACTCACTGAACTACACTTCGGATTTGCTAATTAGAGCCAGACCTTCACCAGTTTGCAAGGTAATTCCTCTTACCCTACCCCAGGCACCCCTCGCTCACCTCTCGCCTCCAGTTGCCGCCGGGGAATTCGGGGGGACCTGCTCCTTGGGGCACAGTTTTGCAGGACGCCAGCCTGCGCCGAACTTGCTTCATGGTTTTGCTAAGCTGCCATGAAGAGGGAAGGTAAAGACAAGACAAAAGAAGCAGTCACTAGCTGCTTTCCACCAAGTTTAGCTGCACAGAAGACATCTCCTAATGTACCCTGCTCCAACCAAGGTCCTTTATCAAGGGAGCACAACTCAACACACAATTAGCTTCACAAATAGGTATAAGGTAACCTGCAACCCAAGGGGTCTTTCAGAGCTGCCCCAACGCACTGAAATCCCGATCCAGGCAAGGTAAAGGGCTTGGTTACAGCTCATCCGCTCCCAAATCATTTTGCTGAGATGCCAGAAGTCCCAGATCCCTGATTGTCCTGGCTGGTGTCCAGCCAGAAGGGATTCTCCACCCCAAGGGAAGCAGTACTTCAACCAGAATAGCTCCAGCTCCTGGGCGAACACAAGTGCTCTATAAAATGCCAAACGCAGCATAAGCATCACTATTAAAAGAAGCTTAAAACAGTCCCTAAGGCAGGTTTTCCAAGATTTCGTGATCCCATACGCCCGGTCTGCAGGAGACGAGCTGCAATGAGGTGGCACCACCTAGTGCCACCTCTCCAACATGACACGCCTGCACAGCAACAAGTCCCTGCATGCGGAGGGAAAATTCACTGTATGTACAAGCAGCGGGGCAAGTTCAACCGCAGCATCCTCCAAGAAGACACCTACTACCCGTTTTGATGCTCTGATGAGTGCTATGGAGAAGTACAATAGTCAGTAAACCAGAGTGAAAACATAAGCCAATGTTTCATTCACCACTAAAAAAAATTAGAGATACGTTGTAAAAGAAAAAGAAGTATTGCCTGTTCTTCACTTCAAGCCACAAGCATCCAGCATGACGATGAAAAATGCGGGAGGGGAACCGCTCACCTTGGCGGCTTGCTGCTGGAACGGCTCACTTTGCATCCCTTGCTGCTGTGCTGGGAGGGCGTGAGCACCGGGACCACAGATGGTGGGAGCGGGGTGGCTCCGAAACAGGCACGTGTTCTTCCGGGGGGTCAAGCACAGTGCGGAGTCCGAGTACTGCATAGCGACGCAGCTCTCCCTCTCTGCCTGCCAGGACACAGACCCCAGAGTTAAAAGGCCACGTGCGAATCTCTAACCATCGCCTAGCAGGACATCACCGTGCTGCGTGGGAGTTGCTGGCTCAATTTGGTGGCATTTCTTCGGATGGACATTTTTGCTCTCCACGCTGAGAGGGGCACAAAGAGCCATCAGGCTCTCAGGGGCAGAAGACATCCACGGGCTTTCAGTCTGGAGCAGTGCTAGCAGAGTTACGTGAGGACATCCCCACTCAACCATGCCTCCTGAGACCTGGAAACAGCCCAAACACCCCAGGGGTAGCCAAAACCATTGACATTTCAGTGCGTTCCCTTCTTGCTCCACAGCGAGTTTCTGGCAAGTCTCCCTGGCAGTTGTTTGAAAGTACAAAGGATTGAATATACTCACAGGATAACCTAAAACAAGCCCACAGGGGAAACTGGAATGTGGAGACAGCGTGAAAGTGTTGCTTGCAAACTATTTGGAAAAGGGATAGCAGAAATAAGCTGCTTTGCTTCAAGTGCAACCAGGAGACATCCACATCATTCACAACTCTGGCCCAGCTATTTTTTAAGCTCCATGCAATTCTGCACAGGGCACCAGGACTCTGTTCTTCTGCTGCCCAAGAAAGCCAGTGACCTTTCTGCAGGGAGGCAAAGAGCTTAAAGCACCTTCAGCGCCAGAGCGAGCCAAGGTGTCATGCTGACCTCGCTTGAGGGGACACAGTTGGCAGCCACGGGGTCTGCCGTGACCACGACTTTCCTCTTTTTTTTTTTTTTCTTATTAACACCTTGACTGGAGATCTAGTGGGGTTTTTTTTCTCGATTTACGCTGGTTTCAGAGGGGTTTCTCCTGCAAGACTCCTGGCGAGGCAGAGACAGAGTTCTGCTTACCGCTTCATAGGACTTCTGCAGCTGCTGCTTTCTTCGCATCCTGACCTGCTGGTTCACCCGCTGCTTCACCTCTCCCTGGAAGCGTCTCAGGCTGGCTGCCTTCTCCCGTTGCTGCTCCTTCAGCTCCTCCTCCACCTGAAATGCTGAAGCCTGCAAGAGGTGAAAGCAGATTTTGCACAATTTTTGCTACATCGTAGCATTATAGCAGCTTGTATTCCACCTTCCCTTCCCACACCTGCATCTACAAGCCAGGCAAGCAGCACCCAGAGCAAACTTCACAACGTTTTGTTTCTAAATCTGTGCAATAACAGCTTGGACAATGTCTATTGAATTATTATGAGCTTGGATTGAATCTAGCTAGCCAGATACAGAGCATGCACACCTCCTCCTTTACCTCGCTGCAACGAACACAGAAAGAAAAAATAAAGCAGCCTCACACAGCAACTCCTAGCTCCTGCTCCCATGAAAGGATGCTCAAATATTCAAAGCCTGGATCCAAAAGGAATGGGCTGGCCTCTAATCCCATTATTGCTCTGCAAGAGCAAGGCTGGAAGTGTATCAGGGAAGCAGTTTGCAGAGCACAGCACAGGCAGGGCTACAGCTCCAAGAATGTTTTTACTATCTGAAGTAAAAGATTAAAAGCAATGACTTAAAAAAAAAAAAAAAAAGCGGGTGAGGTTTTTTGTTTTGGGTTTTTTTTTTTTTTAAGGTTCTCACTTGAAGTCACACCAAGCAATTCTGTATTGCTCTCCTGGCTGCCACCAAAGCACAGCCTAAAGAAAGAAAAATCAGAGTCTGAAGGGATGGAGGAAAGGGGCAAGTCTGAACTTGACTCAACTTAGTACACGCTGGGCCAGGTGTTCCCTACATCCCACTGACTGCCAGGAACATGACCAGCAGCAAAGCAAGGTCAGCACAACCAAACAAGCACGAAGACGGGGAGAAATCTGCACTGTTAATGGTGAAACCAAGCCAGAACTACACAAAACGGTGCCATTGACAGCTTGCTCCATGCCCCATTGGCAACCTCCTTGGCAATTCTGATGTAGGAGGCATTAACATATATTTTTTAATATGATCCGCTGGCATGTAAAAGTGTATTAAATAAGCTCAGACAACCCTGTGCACCTTCATCCACACCTGAAGGCACCCGAAAGCCCCCATACTGGGGGAGGACTGGGAGCACCCAGGCCCTCCAAAGCAGTCAGGAAGAGTTCGGCTCCCCCAGAAGTTTCACAGTGCCGAGGTGGAAGTTATGTGGAATATGGAGATGATTCATTTCCATATATTATCTCAACCTTTCAGGATTTAAATTACAATATGGAAATAAATCATCTCAGAAGGGCAGGAGCTTCTGTAACATTTAGACATTAATTACAGGGGACTGAACTCATCATCCTATATTTAATGCACTTTTAGTCCTCTTATAATAACCCTCAAAGCAGAAATCCCTGAGATAAGCATCGATAAAGATTTTCTTAAGTGTTTCTAATGGGGTACAGCAGAGATTGGCTCCAGACCCTGAAACATTCAACTTTTTTTTTTTTTTTTAAATAAGTAACGAGGAATAAAATCTCAGCTCACCGACATCCCTTACGGATGAACGGGAAGGCAAACAGCAGCATCAATATGGGGGCAGACTGGTCAGTCGACCTGCTAGGTTTTAGCTGTGCTACCTACACTGGAAGGCAGCTTCTAGTAACTTGTTGAAAATTTATAGATCTTAAAGCTGAAATTAAACGTGCAGAGCACACAGTATGAATAATTAAGCAATCAACGGCTCTGGTTAGAGCATTGGCTGGATCCCCAACCTGACTGATGTTTCAAACCAATTCGTTTCTCCCAAAAAACACAGTTTATTCGAGGGAAATCAAGTCAGAGAGATGCTGTGGGCTTGTGTAAACGTGACACCAGGCTACAAGGACACCACGGTAGTTTCTGACCCTACTAAAAAGCCATTAAAATAAATTACTCTTTTTAGGAGCAGTGTTCCTGGCTGCCTTCAAACAGAGAAAAAGCTCATTTTCGGCTCCCATCACCCCCGTGGAATTTGCTGGCACAACCGGGAGGGGGTTAGAGACATCCCTGGCAAGCCCCATCAGCCCGGATGGTGCCCGGGACCCCCACGGCAGAACTCACGAAGGCCAGGCTCTCCTCCGGCTGCCCCGGGGCACTCTCCACCCAGACGCCCACGGGGACCACGCTCTGGTTCCTCTCGGCCAGCACCCGCCAGCTCTGTCGCAGGGGTCTCGCCTGATGCCCCCCCGGGCGCTCCCCGGCCCCCCGGGACCGCTCCTTCGAGGGTGGCAGCATCCCAGCAGGGCGGCGGGTTCGGTCCTGGGGAAGGGACGGAGGAGGTGAGTGTGACCCCCAAGCATCCACAGCCCCCCGCCCCATCTCCTGACCCACTGCCCCTCAGCCACAGTGCACCCCACTGTACCCCCCGGTTATCCAACCCCAGGACACCCCACTGTAGCCCTGCAGCCCCCT
>VYZV01032501.1:8827-20592 GCA_013401275.1 Pandion haliaetus
TACTGAGCCCTGGGGAACACCACTTGTGACCAGCCGCCAACTGAATTTAACTCCACCACCACAACTCTTTGGGCCCTACCATCCAGCCAGTTTTTTACCCAGTGAAGAGTATGCCTGTCCAAGCCATAAGCAGCCAGTTTCTCCAGGAAAATGCTGTGGGAAATGGTGTCAAAGGCTCTACTAAACTCCAGGTAAACAACATCTGCAGCCTTTCCCTCAATTTCTGTAATAAGGATGTATTTTCTGTCTCATGAAATACAGATCTGTTGGAGAAATAGCCAAACTTGATGCAAAAACATAAACCAGTGGAGAAAGCATCTACAATGTTGAGTCATATACTTTTCAGGAACAAATACAGTATATTATTACAGTCACGGTTATCTAACGATATTTCATTTGGGAATAGAAAACAACTATTATTGGGTAGATGGTGCCAGTTTCCTTCAGTTTAATTTGCTCAGATACGTGTGGATTCAGACAATGTGCAGAGGAAAAGTAAATCTAATATTATGGCCAAATTAATATTTAACCATGTATCCTACACTGAATAGACAATAGACTGATAGCTTAGTCATTCTCCTGCCGTATGGGATTCAAATCTTTGACTGCAAGTAGTCTGAAAAGGGACCTGAAGATTGGATTTACACAACCAAGATGAATAATCTGCTGGTCAGAAGCTTCTGCATGTCTTTCATTGTCGGATTTTTTGTTGTTGTTGTTTTCATGGGGGCGTGGGGGGGGTTGCTTTTAAAAGAGGATGTGTTGCACAGCTTCCAAAATTATGAAAATGTGTAATAGGGGAAGAAGTGGTGCTGAGAAAAAGGAATTCTTTCAGACGGTAAAGCAAGCACAGTCATTAGAGAGACATAAAATACATTCATCAAAGGCTACTGTTACAGTGAATAATTTGCCTTATTCATCCATTGGGGACATCTGGTAAAGGCATATCAGTGTATACATATCAGTGTCTGGGGTCTTGTAATTATACTGTATTTAGTTTCCCCTTTTAATGATTAATTTTGTTTGCAAATTGGGGTAATGTTAGGGTGTTCTTTCTCTAAATGGTTATATTTGCATTCCTTAGTCTTGGGAATTCTAAAAAAAGATTAATCTGGGATTTTCCCTATTTGCTTTTCTCCTGACAAATTCTGCAAATGATGACTTGCCTGTTGTTTGCTATTACAATGACAATCATGCCCTTAGTTTTAATACTCTAGAGAGATTGGATAAAATTTGCACTGCCTAATACTAATACTTCTGATCTAGTGGGCCACAAAAATAAAGATGTCAGTATGTGTGGAGCTGTAGGATGTAGAAAAGAAGTAGCAAGCTTTTTAATATCTAAAGCAACTGTCAAATTTGTTATGTACATTGATTCCAGAGGAGAGGAGAGACCATAAAAGTCATTTAAAAGATTCTAGGCATATGAGAGCCTGATGTTTTAATATTTGTTGGTGAAGCTGAGAACTGTTTGTCTTGCACATGGAGAAAAAATAGCTCAGGGTCTTGGAATACGTATTCTCTCAGTGCAGAAAAGCAATCTTTCTAAATTGCAACTTTTTTTTTTTTCAGAAGAAAAGGTTTTACTTCCCAAGTCAATATAAATCCTGCACGGTATACAGGCAAATTCCAGTCTTACGTTGTTCTTCCTTCCTTTTTTTTCAAGGAAACATTCAGCTGCAGAAATTCCGCTTAAGAGATTCCCATTTCCTAAGGAGGCTTCTTCTTGGGGATTATGCTGCATGGCCTTAAAGAATATGTTCTGTTTTCTGGAGTAGTCTTGAATAAAAGGTTAAAAGTGCAACCAGTGGCAGTGAAAGTTTTCCTGGTAATAAGCCTGAAACCTGAACTGCATAAACTGTCGGGATAGTTCATTGCCCACATCTGATTCAGTGCTTGGCCTCTGCTTTAAGAATGTGGCCAAACATGGATGCCAGTGCCAGCTGTGCAGCATTTTTTGTTTGTCCATGGTGTAGACACCTGTCACCTCCAAATTCATTTTAGAGGCCGATGAGCCCCTATTAGAAGTAATTCCAAGATATTTTGGTTTACAATGGAGAAACTTAAGTTACCTGAAAGTGCATCACACATGCAGAAAAAAGTTAGAGGAATATTTTTATTAAGTTTACTAACCTGGGGTACTTTTTCCCCTTATTAGTTCAAGAAAGTTCATATATGTGCACTTATTACATATCACATCTCCCAAAAAGGAAAAGGTGAAAAAAGCACCTGAGATCAGTCACAATACCTGCTGCAGAGCTCCCAATTATTTCAACAACTGTTTCTTATGTATAGCTGATAGGATAACTGACACCTTTTACTGTAGAGATGAGTAACAAAACAAAAACAAACAAAAAAAGAAAATTACTAGAAACTCAAAAATAGAATAGGTCAAATGGATAGGACAGCAAAACCTTTAATAAAAAGGACCTTTCACAGTTAAAAACAAGCCTGCCTGTTTATTATTTGGAAGCATGATGTGTATCTTTCCCTATCTAAGTAATTTTGTATCCTAAGCCTTGGTTAAGTTACAGGCTATGATCTGTATTGTATGTTTGAATCTTTCTCCTTTTTTAATTTTAGGAATAGATTTTTCCACCTACTTAAATATGGTTTATTATCTTTGAATCATTATTTCCCCTTCATACACACAGAGTAAGATCAAAATATTCACTGTTTACTCAGAACAGACATTTTGGCCCCACGGTAATAATTTTTACACCTGCTCAGGAAGCCCACCTGCAGCTTCTTAAAATATAACTGTTCCTGTGGCTTTCTCTATTCTTGCTTGCTTTACTTCTTAATCCAAAGTTTAAGATCTAAACACCCACACTTACTGAGCGATCCACAAAAGTGAGTATCTCTTTGCAAGCAGCAATTCACTTTTGCTGTTATCGCTTCATTTGTGCTCTGTAGGAAATGACAACTGAATGCCCACAAAGGTGTCGGTCAGCTCTTCCACCCAGTTTCAGCAAAGGCCATGGCATTCTCCAAGGGAAGACTGAGCAGTCTGCAATTCTAGTAATCAAAGCCAGCATTTCATTGAGTGTTAAATTTAGTGAATCTTTGCCCTACCATACACCATCTCAGAAGCAAGAATAAGGACCTTAATGATTCAGCCAAATACCCACTTGCCTAATCTATCCAAATTTGCATTTCAAAGATAGGTCTTGGTCCTGAAACACAGATCCATTCCTCAGAACTCATATTCTTTGAGGAAAAGCATTACACAAAGAACTAATTTGCCCAGCTCTTGAGCATTTCATTTGCAGCTGGCATAGTCAAGATACCATTTTCAGCACTGTACTAGCAATGTGCTAGCTGGCAAAATCCAGCTTAGAGGCCTGGGAGCTTCAATCCATTTTGGATCATAAGAAATCAGTGTGTTCATTTGTCATCTCAAACAGACATGCTTTTGTCCATGAACAACATGCAAATCAATGTGCAGAAAAATTTCAAAACATAAAAATCTGGTGGGAGTGTATGGTTCAAAATACTTGAAGTTAATGCTCAGGTACCACGTTGATAAGGATAGGACAGATCTTTGGAAAAAGGCAAAAAATAAATAACAGGAAACATCAAACAGCCTTTCATCCCTCACAGATCATTAACAACTGAAAGCTGTTACCACCTGAATAATGTTTGATAGGGTATGGAAATATCAGTCCAGTCTCCTTGCAAGAAAGACCAGATCCACAAAAACAGATTTATGCCCTGCCTGTACACCAAAGTCCTACTTAGGTTCCCACTTTTGGAGACTAGTTCCAATTTCCAAATCTCTGCTCAGCTGTTGTCTACCCTGGAACTAGGTAAGCTGCAGAGGTACCCCAGTTTTTACATTTATTTTAATTAAGTGTTTTCAGTTCTTTTCTGGGAAAGACTAGAAGTTTCTCATTTGCAGCACTAAGATCCTCATGCGTAAGAGTTGTCAGAAACTCCAGATATTTCATCTTTCCCTCTGTCTTCCTAAGGATTTAAGTTTACAAGTGGGTCCAAACAAATGCCTGCTGAGCAAATATAGCAGTTCCTGCTGCTTTCTGTCAGAGTAGCAGAGCAGGACCCTCACCAGTTCAGTCTTTCAATGACTAAGACTCCCAGCCAAAGTATGGGTGACTAGAGTTTTCTTTCTCTAAAGGAATCGAGTTTAAGTTCCTGTTTACTTTGGTCCAGGCATTGCATGGTATATATAAAGAGCTATCAAGCCAAAAAGCTAAGGTGAACATGACTCTGTAAGCTAGGAGAGTGCGTTTTTGTTAAGAGGAAGGGGGAAAAAAATGAAAGGAAGTGCTGCACTGCACTCTGAAGATGTCTTAAGTTTCTTTGTCTAAGTGCCTGCAAGCCTCATTCACTCTTTTGCTGAGCATAGAAGATCCTGTGGGTCCTTTCATGGATCTAGATCCATACATTCACATTACAAAAAAGGCTGAAACTGCATTGGGAGTCAGAGAACAAGTTGAAAGAAATAGTGCATAGGAAGGGTTGCATTTTCTTATTTTACTGTTATTTTCTGTCAGGCCAGCACCAGGACAGGGTAAGGGCACTTGGATATATTATTGCCAGTGTACTGATTTAGTGAATGAAAACAGCATACGAACTGCTGGAACTCAGACACAGAGATGTACTCCAGCTAGCTTCTGAAAAGGACAAATCCAATCAGATAATGTAAACATTCAAATAATATTAAAAAAAAATACTATTGTGTATAAGTATTTAGGGGTTTTTTGTTATGGGACTGGACAGAAGCTGAGATGATCACAAAGAACCATTCCTTGCCACTGAGTCCTTACAACTCCTGACAGAGAAAGCTTGTTGGTCACCTTTTAAATATGGGGATTAAGTGTGCACATAAACATGGCTGTGGCCTCACACAGTACAGGGATGAAAGTTTTCTTTTCAAAACTGATAGAAATATCTACTGGACAAATATTAAAGATGTTTTCCTGCACATCTTAGTACTGATTTCCCACTTCAGCTTTATGTGAATGCTAATTGTTCTTTCTTAAATTTGGTGGCTTCGGAAACCACCTTGCTGGAGATGAAACATTTCACTTCAAAAGTCTCTACTTTACTGGAGCTTTGGAACATGTATTAATAGACAGCAGCACAATTCTTGTATATATTTTCAATCTAATGTATTGTCATTTGTGTTCCTAGGAAGGATATGGATTGATGCACGTTTATTTATTTTAACATTTATTTTGGTTTACGTGAAAAAATATCAAGGCTATATTGCTATTACAGGAAATTCCCTTCCTGAGCTCACAGGTTTCTTTCTGCCATGGTCTTCTATCAACTCAGTGTCCCAAACCAGGCAAGTCTAGGAAGAAACTAAAGGTTCCCAAATGTGGAATCCAGTGCACCAAACCAAAAGTATGTATTGGGAAGCTGATGATTTCTTATCAGAAAAATTACTCTTGAAGTGAAAGAATAAACCTTGTCTCTTTTAGCTTGAGTTTCTCAGCTTACTTCCACTGCTATAGTCTATAGATGAAGACTATTGATTTTTGATGCCATTACTGTGAAATCATCATCTCTAGCCTCCCAGAGGAGTAAACTGGCTTCTGGAGATTGCATGAATTTATTCCGGGGCTAGAAAACTAATAGCATTAAAAACCCCAAAACTTCATGCTACAGACATGTGTTATGGGTTTGTGTGGCGCAGTTTTTTTTCGTAGTGGGGGAGGGTGTTGCAGAGGTGGCTCCTGTGAGAAGCTGCTAGAAGCTCCCCTGGCTCCAAGTTGGACCCACTTCTGGCCCACGCCGAGCCCATCAGTGACAGTGGTAGCACCTCTGGGAAAACAGATTTAAGAAGGGGAACCTGCAGTCAGTGAGTGGGGAATTGGAACGTGAGAGGAACATCTCTGCAGATACTGAGGTCAGTGAAGAAGGAGGGGGAGGAGGGGCGCCTGAGGAGGCTGATGGCCCTGCAGCCCGTGGTGAGACAGCAGGCTGTCCCCCTGCAGCCCAGGGAGGGGAGCGGAGGCCCCGAAGATGGCCATGACTCCATGGGAAAATCTGCGCTGGAGCAGTGTGTGACTGGAGAGCAGCCCGCGGAAAGGACCCACACCAGGGAAGTTTGTGAGGAACTGAAGCCCACGGAAAGGACCCACGCCAGGGAAGTTTGTGAGGAACTGCAGCCCCCGGAAAGGAACCACGTTGGAGAAGTTGGTGAAGGACTGTCCCATGGGAGGGACCCCACGGTGGAGCAGGGGACGAGTGAGGATTTCTCCCCGAGGAGGAAAGGAGCAGCAGAGACAAGGTGTGGGGAGCTGACTCAACCCCCATCCCCTGTTCTCCTGTGCCGCTGGGGGGAAGAGGGAGAGGGAACCGGGAAATGGAGTTGAGCCAGGAAGGAGGGAGGGGTGAGGGGAAGGTGATCTAAGGTTTGGTTTTACTTCTCATTATCCTTGCTTTGATTTGATTTGTAGTAAATTAAATGGATTTTGTTTCTTCCCCAAGTTGAGCCTGTCTTTTGCCTATGCCCATAAGTGGGGAGTGATCCCTCCCAGTCCTCGTCTTGACCCATGAGCCTGCCTTTGTATTTTCTCCTCATCCCACCGTGGTCAGGGGCGGGGGTGGGGAGTGAGTGAGTAGCTGCGTGATGCTTTGTTACCGTCTGGGCTGAAACCGAAACCACGACAACATGGTAAAACCTATGTATAGCAGCCATTAATGAATAAATACTGCTGTATATTTTTCATTTTTAATGCTCCTTTCCTTACCTGATATTGCTCGTTATTGTTGCATAGTGGGCTAAAGCTGGACGCTAACCCCTTCTATGCAAGTGTACAAAGATCCTCTAGATGTTGTCTTGGAATGGTAATTGGAAATGATGACTTCATTGGTAGGTGTTGGCATAATTTTTAAGATACAGAGGCTGGTTTTGTGTCCTTTAGGCAGTGTCTGACAAAGCTAGCTATTAGCAAGTCCTCTTTCTGCTAGACACTGTTAGCTGCTCAAAGGCACTGGGAAGAATGAATGATGGCACAGATCTGAACATGACTGACATACTGATGTCACAGCTGCCTATGCTCACTCACGAACCTTGCTGCTGGTGCCATGTGCACCTTAAGTTCTATATGAGAAAGCTTTATTGTTAGAAGACCAGTTGGCCAGTACTATGGACCTCAATGAGGTTATTCAGAAACAAAGGAATTACACCATACAAGTGTGACTTTACTCCCACTGGAATTTTCCAGTGTTTATGAATTGTCACACATCTTAGCTTTGCCCATTAGCAAGTTCAGGCACAGTGTACCAAACATTTTAAGCCATTTTAAGTCAAACAGTGAGGGAAACTTCAAACAGTGCTGGAATCAGTTTATCACAATTAATTCCCTCTGCCCCCAAAAGGAAGATATTGCTACATGATGAAAACCCAGTTTGAAAGACTGTCAAATTTAAGGAGTTTCTTTAGCAAAGCTCGCCTACCACTTCTCCAAGTAGTATCTACTTCTTATGCTTTAGCAGGCAAATCAAATATATATCTGACTGACAGAACCTACCTCTAGAGCTCCCAGACTTCACCAGGTGGCATTGGCTGAAACTTAAGCAGGGAAGACTGGATTTAACCCCTAGGCACAACTCTGCTGCCATGAAAGTAGCTGGTTCCATCCAAATCTGAATATTCATATCCAAAAAGTAAATGGAAATTTCTTCTCAGCATATGTCAATTCAGTCTTTTCTGACTATCTGGCATAATCTTCATGATATCCAGGAAAAGGTATTTTATAGCCCTAGCATTCTGGATTGCAAAATTCCACAGTAAGTGGAAAATGTACCAAAAATTTACATTAGCATCATCTTCTTTCACATAGAATTGCAGACAAGTGCAAAGGGTTGCTGCTTTTTTCCAATATATCCAGCCACATTTTCAAAACACTAAACAAATATTGACTAACGAATTAGTATTGTAATTAAGTCAGGAAAGATACAGAAGCAAAAGAAACGCTTTTGTATAACGCTTCTCAAACATCACCCCAAGAGTCTTTGTAATTATCCTGATCTAAGAAGAAGGTAATTAGGAACACTTAAACTGACTTTACTGGTAAGGAAACCAGATTTTCTGTTTCCTTGAGATTGATATATTTGGTATCCAAAAAAATGTAAGGCTTGATTGAAACTTCTCTTCTGCAGCTTTCAAAACATCCCTCTCCTGAGAGGATTCCTTAGGGTGAAATTTTATGCACCTAATTTATGTGCCCAGTTTAAGCCTTACTTCATTGAAAATACAAGATTACAAAGCGGGGAGGGAAGGGAATTCAGCCAGTGTAAACTCCTGTGTTCCTTATACTGCTAACAGAAAGAAGCAAGTCCATCAGGAGAACTTCAGAGGGCCACTTAATCCACCTAACTCATGTGCCTCTGTCTTCCTTTAACAGTAAGGGCTTGCACAGGACAAGCCAATGTGTTTAAGTGTTTCCTTATGGAGTCTACAAGAAAGATTAAGCAGCTACATTTTGTTCATACCCATTCTAAATAGATATCTACTGAGGCAATTGCAGAGGTGGATGAAGTTAGTTGTAAAGGACTACAGTCCAGCCTAGGCCACTGTAGTTCGGTGGATGTGACCTCTCCCTCACCCTCCCTCACTGCCGGCTAAAGAGCTGAGTTTATGTTGCAGCCTGTCCTTCACTAGAAGCATTAACAGTGTCTCCTTCCTCTACCCAGAGGCCAATTTTTATATTAATAACTTTGAGAGTTTCCCCCTTCAGACAAATTCAGCTTCAAGCAGCCAGTAAGGTCAATACTTATTAGAGGAAAAGCAGAGACACCCACAGAACAAAAATGGGTCTTAGTAAAGCAAACAGAAACCAATTCACTGAAAGACAGGGTAGTGCCTCAACCTCCTGGCAAAAGCCTTTAGGAAATATATGTAGCTAAGCAACAGTTACCAAACTCACTAGAGGGCAACAAGAATATTATGTGGCCTCTATTATGAAAGAAGTTAGACTACAACAACTACAGTCACATCCAGCCTTAAAATCTATGACTGTGGAGTCATATAGACCAATTCCCTTGACACTCTCAGCTGCTGCACACTCACTTATCCTCTCCTCTCCTCTCCTCTCCGCTGTTCCTGTTTTCTAGAATAATGAGTCAAGTTCCAATTCCTGCTTAAAATTGTTTTATTCTTCTGGGCCAAAAAGATCTAAAAAATGATTAAACTGTGGGCTGGAAATGGTGGCCAACAATTTCATTCCGCTGGCACAGTGAATTTTCTACTGTTAGAAAAAAATCATCTCTGCTAAAGAGATGCTTTTTGTGGGACTACAAAATGAACTTTCCCCAGAGATTAATGATGGTATCATACCTAATTATTTTCTGCTGCAATTGCCAGGTATTTTCCTTTGATAGTAATTTTCGATATAAATTCCTAAGAGTATTTTCATTAANGTAAAAACACATAGGGACCGATGTTCATTGAAATAAAAACTGCACACTGCACATAGAGAGCAGATGAGAGATAAGGCACAACTGAGATGTTAGTCACTTTGCTTAATACATGTTGGAAGTCATTCAGAGAGTTTGGTGAGAAAGTTGGTGTGAGACTATATATATAGAATGTAATGTATGATCACATCCTGTTGGATTTTAAACTATCAGAGTATCATACAGGAATTTCCTTTCATCAGCTCAATGAGATACAGAATTACATGACCAAGATTCTCATCAAAGCACCTGGACAATGCCAGTGTACCTGTGGACATTTAAACAAGCAGAGGAACTACCATATATAAACTATGAGAAAGGCCAACAGAAGAGAGGCTCAGAAATCCACTGAGGAGGGAGTTAAGATAGCCCACAAGGGAAGAGTTAGGTATTGTCATAGATCAATAAAATCAGTGGAACCTGGAGAATGAGTCAGCTGGACAGTCACTAGTAGCTCAATTCAGACGCATCCTGAACACCTTTGGATACCCTAGGATGTTAGCCAAAGCCAACCTTGTTGGCCATTGATTAAATGGAGATCAAATCTCCATTGGTTACAATGGGGGCTTAGGTACATAGTTCTTCTTTAGATAACTATACAAAGGCATCTATATTTAGCTGTCTTAATCTCAAAAGGAAATGGTAATTATCCCTTTCCTTGGACTTTCCTCTACAAAATAAGAGAAGAGGGAAAAAATGGCACATACTAGCATACCAGTATACAAATAACTGACAAACTTCCCTCTGCCTTATTCTTGGTACCATAACGTTATGCAAATCATGTACTAAGGCTTCTGGAAAGCTAATGATACTGTTTGAAGCTTTTACTTTCCAACAGAAGCTTATGCTATATCTGTTCTTGTGCTCTGAGGCTATTGCACATAAAATAACATTTCAGCTATATTCAGAACATTTATCCAAATTCTCAAGCACCAGAAAATATAGCAGCTCCCCTTTAAGCTTTCTATTGATACAGTCAGAAAGAATGGAAAATGCAATTACTATCACTGGAACTAGAAGAGAGCTCTGTTAGTTTCAGTAAACCTTTGCCAGATTACATTTTAAAAGATTCTTATGGAAAAAATATGATCTTCATATTTTACTTGGAGACCCAAAACCTTTGAAAGCCCCTGATGACCCAAATGAAGGATTCAGCATCACAATATATTATATTAAATCACAAAAAAGTACCCAAAACCCAAACACCACTTCTCAGAAGGGTCTAATTTGCAGCTCTCTGATGACATCCTAGTCAGTGATGTTAAATCACCTAGTATGCTAAAAATGCATTGTTCTTAATGTTTGGCTTGGACTTCTGAAATCCAAATAAAAGACACCTTTGGACTCTGGACTCTGAAGGTGCTAGTCAATCTGTCAATTTCTAGGATCAGAGACAGGTACCAAAATTACTTGGAAGGGTATTGCAGTAAAACTCTCAGGTAGGCATAGCCAAAATAATTTTATTTCTTCTCAGTTTGCATAGGCTCACTCTTTACTTTAAAGAGAAGTAAGATTATATAAGCTAAAAATATCACAGAGTATCTCATTTTATATGTATTCTTGGAATATACTGAAAATACAGTTTTTGCCATGTTCTTACACTTTACAGATAATACATACAGTGTCATGCAGATAGTATAGTATCATTACAGTATCCTATAGAATCATTATATTATCATATAATGATACAGTATCATTACAGGTAATACATCAAACATATCTCCTCATGCAGATGAGGACCTGCATTCTGCTATATATTTTTTTGGAAAATCACTGTAATCAGTTCTAAGTTTACAAATCAAACAAGAACAGTTTCTGGGAACACCAGTACTTCCACCATGCTACGTGGAAGTCCGTAACGCAGCCTGCAGCTTCCACCAATACCAAACACTGGGGTTTACAGATACAATCAATTCACATCATGGAAAAAAATATATTCTTGCTTGAAGGTCTTCAAGTATTACTGATCCCTATTTATGCAGAGAATGAAACAGCAGCAGCCAAAGACTCTATTTTCTGCTTCAGTTTACCATATTATAGTACTTACCAGAAATGAATCTTCTTGTTGTGGNTGTATCTTTTTATACTGAATAGTTTGCTGTAAAAAAAAGGAACAGTACTGGTAATAGGGACAAAATTCAGTTCTCTTTCTCTGAGGTGACCTAGACTCTAGAGAGCAAGATGCTAAACAAAGGTTGAACAAGAAGATATTTCTACCTCAGAACATCACATTGGACTAAGACCCTACAGGGACATGGAAAACAGAGATTCATGATCAAGACTGTCTGTGACCAAGACTTGCTCTGTTTAGTGAAAGTGGCATACGTTTAGTA
>VYZV01032504.1:2041-16960 GCA_013401275.1 Pandion haliaetus
AATACACGGTAAAAGACCACCATTACCAAACTGATTCATCTGTCCCTTTCACTTACTAGTCAGTGAAAATCTAAAGCCTTCATCTTTACCCCTTTGACCTACCCTGTGGGTTTGTCTCTGTCTTACTATCTGGAGAAGAAGGGACCCCTGATTAAGAAGTATGTTGGGACATCAGTCAACAGAGAACCAAGGGTCTCATTTCCTCCTGTATTAATATCTCACTAGTGTTAATTGCAGTTATGGGTGAATAGGCAATATTGGAGAACAGAGGATGTGAGCGCTTTGCCATTACTGATTACCTCACATCACACATTCAAAACGAATTTGCTTGTCCCTGCAGTCCTTAGGTCAGAGAAAAAAAAAACTAGGGGGAAAAAAGCCTGTTGTTACTGACAGCTGCTCTTCAAAGGTCAAGGATTACAATAGTTGGAGCACTGCAGGTCAGGGCTGATGTGAACCGCACAGAGAAACTCTTCTTGCTCTCCCTGCAGCTTAGCTGTAACAAATGTTATCTGTCCCTCTCTCTTTATAAGCTTTGAATTCACATAAAAATAAAAAAAAAGAAAAATAAAGCAAATAAAAAATATTTACAATGTAATCTCTTCCCTGCACACACCTCTTCCAATCAGGCAGCTATGAAAGCTGTCCTCCTGGCAAGATAAACTATCATTTTTTAACAAGGTAGATGGATGCCTTCATACATTTTTAAGCTTCGGACAGGATATATTTTGTGGTTTATTTATAATGACATCAATTACACTTGCTCCTCGGTAATAATTCACTCCTTTATAATTATTTATGAGGTGATTTTTACTTTTTTGAAAGTTTTATGTTTATTGATGTGTTTGGTTAACGAACACTTAAATGACATGGTCAGTTGCTTTGCAGGATGCTGGAGAACAGCAAAATCAATATGTTCTGCACCTGAGAACAATCTTCTTAGTTTTGTAGTAATGATTCCATGAGCAAGGTCCCAGGAGCCTGAGAGATAATTGCAATTCCACATAGTCAACAGTCTGCTCAGATCTATATAATCACTGTCTTTAGCTGCTTCATTTTGTTTGGTTTTGTTGGGTGTGATCTTTGCCATTAACATCTTCTTCTCTGTGATCTCTGCTGACAGTTTTTTTGCCTCCCAACCCCTCCTTTAGCTTTCATGTTAGGGCCTTGCCTCTGTTGAATTCAGATCCCTGTGCCAAGTAGAGATAGAGGTTAGTTAAGTAGCTGCTTTCTGCCACTCAATTTATCTTTGCTGATTGCTACCTTTGGAGAATGAAAGTTCATAGTGCTCTGGATAAACATTAAAAAAAAGACATAATAAGGCTTAGCATCCCCAGCTGAAGATAATTGATCTCCTCAGTTGCTTTAATATGCAGAGTACAGAACACAGACAAGTGTTAATGGAATAATATATTCTATGGCCCCTCTGTGCTGGGAGGCCAACAGCACTCTGCACGGTGAGGGATGGTAAGCAGGGTTAGCTCCTCCAGTTGAGAAGCTAGCAAAGAAATTTGTCTTCAGGTTGCAAGGCTTTTATAGATGCAAAGGAGAATATATGATGGTATTTCAATCTCCAGAGTGGCTTGTGCTCCGGCTGTGGCACAGAGTGTTTTTTAGAAGGACAGGATCAATGGTGTAGGGTCTTTTTAAAGGGGTAATTATAGCTTTAGCATATTTGTGAAATGCCTTGCCCAGCAAATGCACTGAGGTAATTAAACAGGTATATTTGTCAGTTAGGTTTCAATGCAGAGCACATAAACCAAGACAGAGCTTATAAGTGTAACCCAGTCCAGTCAGGAAAGCATAACAGACTTAATCCGTGACCACTTGTGGTCTACAAGGCCTCCTTCAACACTTTGCAACGGGTCTATAAAGACATATCAGACAGTGAAATGTACAGTGTTTTCACATAAATGAGACTGTGTGTCATTCCACAAGATCTTTGAGGATCTGACACTGATCTAAAGTGGTTGGGAATCACCAACTTCCTGGATCACCACAAACACGAGAAAAATAAAAAAAAGGGTGCCACAACTTTCAGAATGAGAGTGCCTCTCCATGACATTCAGGTATGGTTTGTTCATCAGCTCATGCAGACAGTCATGCCACACTGCTAGGATCAAGTGGTTTTGAAATGCAACTTGATCCAGTCTATTACCATCCACATCAGCTAAAGGACTACATCCAAGACCCCAGCTACAGTAAGCACCCTGTTGCAGGGTGTCCAGCAGAGCTTTCAAGTGCAGATGCTTTCAGAGCAAAGAGAATATCTGAGGAGAGAAAGGATTTAGTAGAAAGGATAACTAATGATCAGACTATTTCAATTTGGAGCTCCAGCAGAGACACCCGAAAGAGGGTAGATTTCCACATACTGGGCACCTGAGAGCTGAAAACCAGATGTCTCAGCTGGACACCTAAACTATCAGGTATTCTCAGCAGTCGCTTTAGAAAACACAGCTCTGAGTCCTTTGGTTAATACAAAACAGGCCAAACTTCCAAATAGTCCAGCGAAACCCTCCAAACATTGGAAAGTTATTAGCTGGTAGCTGACAGTACCAATTCTCCCCCCTTCGTTTACAGAAATGAAAATTGGCATCATTCTTCTGAGTTTCAAAATAGACCAGTAGTAATGTTAACATGAATAAATCAACTGGGAAGATGTTTGTAAATCTTGATCAGCCAAAGAGATATAGTTACCTACTATAAAGGAAGATAGCTGACTTTTCTACTTCCATTAACTGTTGCCAAATCTCATAAATGTAAACAGAGAATAAATCCTTTCAGTCACTGAATATGAATATTCTCCTGGGAAAATCCAGCTGGCATCCAACTTGACTTATGTGCTTAAAAAAAGCATTTGTTTTATAAGCCTAGGGTGAACCTTAAAATATAAGTTCATGTGTAAAAAATATTATGGCTCAGGACCTATTTCAGAAACAAAATTACATCCTCTTCTCAGCTGCCAACCGTTCCCCATGATGAGAGCAAAGGCACGTGAACTCAGGGTCATGGCATCTGCTTGGAGGAATCTGTTAAACTTGGGTATTGAAGCAATGACCTCTAGTATCACAGTCCCTTTCCAGACAGCTACTATGGCTCCTAATCTTTGCACTGAAACTAGAAGTCTGGAGCATCAATATTCATTGGATATGAGCCTATGTGACTCTTCCACAGCCAGAAAAAAGAATCGAAAGCCTTCCTGCACAACCCCATCTTCACTGCTTCTCATCTGTGTCACTTCAGGCGAAACTTTACTTCCCCCAGCCCATATTTCCTAGATGCTCCTAACATCCATCTTCTAACCCTTCTCTAACATGTAATACCTTACCCAAATATTCCACACCTGCCCTTAATGAGTAAACTTCAATTCTTAATAAACATCAGCATTACTGGCAAATTTAGGCCAACTATAAAATACACTGCTCTCCTAGCCATAGAGTATTTCCTAAGTGTGAGAGGAAAAATATATCTTACAGCCACTTGTTATTCTTCAATGTCTTTCTGCATTTTAGATGCCTGTCCTGGTTTCCGCTGGGATAGAGTTAATTGTCTTCCTAGTAGCTGGTATAGTGCTATGTTTTTGAGCTAGGTATGAGAAGAATGTTGATAACACACTGATGTTTTCAGTTGTTGCTAAGTAATGTTTAGTCTAAAGTCAAGGCTTTTCGGCTTCTGATGCCCAGCCAGCAAGAAAGCTGGAGGGGCACAAGCAGTTGGGAGGGAACACAGTCAGGGCAGCTGACCCAAAGCGGCCAACGAAGTATTCCATACCATGTGACGTATATGAACTGTGGGGGATTGCTGCTCGGGGACTAATGGGGTGTCGGTTGGCGGGTGGTGAGCAACTGCATTGTGCATCACTTGTATATTCCAATCCTTTTATTATTACTGTTGTCATTTCATTAGTGTTATCATTATCATTATTAGTTTCTTCTTTTCTATTAAACCGTACTTATCTCAACCCACGAGTTTTACTTCTTTTCCTGATTTTCTCCCCCATCCCACTGTGGGAGGGTGGGAAGTGAGTGAGAAGCTGCGTGGTGCTTAGTTGCTGGCTGGGTTTAAACCACGACAATGCCGTAACCAAATCATTAAAGAAATGCACATCTTTTTTTCATAGCAAGGCCATATTATTAAGCAAAATGTGATTACAAGGTCAGAAACAGGCCTATTCTTTGGCTGGGGAGGCTGGAGATCTGCAAGCTCTGGGTGATGGAACGGAGTGAGGTCATGCTAAGAAAGATTTGAGGGAAACAGTGGATATTAAACAGATTATTTCTCTGTGTTTTGTGCCTATGCCTGATTATTTAGTCCAGTAACCTACTCTCAAACCTGAAGAATTTTCTGTATGCATGCATACAAACACACATGAAATACACACTTGTTCACTATATGTGAATGTCCCATGCCATTTTATTTTCAGTCTTGGGGAAATTGAGAGAACATTGCCAAGCGTGTTCTCAGTTCTACTCTGTAGAGGCCTGAACTAAAATTACGACTGAAAAGCAAATGCAGTGACCTTTAAAGGAAACGAGAAGAAGCTATTTCCAGTACATTACTAAATGCTATATTTTAAAGGTTCTAACCTTATTTGCTACAAGTGTATAATATCAGGAAAACCTTGTGAGTGAAGGTTCTGCATTCATCACATAGCCCAAGTCACTTACAGAAGAGATGGGGAAAGTTATTACTTTCCCCCTTGCAGACATTAAAGTTCAACCCCCATTCCTGTAGTGTTTTGCAGCATTAAATAAGGTTCAGGGATCACTTTAAGAATTGCAGGCTTCTCAACTTAATAAAAATACAGTTTCCTGCAAGCAGCCGTAGATGCGTCATCAAACAGGGAGACCAATTTATGAGATATGCATGTCCTACACAGCTCAAACAAGCTAAGGGGAACCAGGTACTGTTATCTGATATCGCCACAGCATAAACTTTATTGAACGGAATACTCTTTTATGAGAATTATAATAGAAATTGATTTACAAGATACAGTTTAAAAGTAAAAGATAGGACAACAAAAGACATGTCATAAACTCTTGAGAGGCCACCCTTAAGCCTGGAGTTTAATTGCACCGAGTAAGTAACAAGAAGTGTGTGATGGTGTGTTTGTGTAGTGCTTTATTTAACGTCTGACAGTCAACAGAGACTTTGTGTTTTGATGCTTAGAAAATCATAAAGTGAAATGTTAACTTCGCTTTATTTATTATTATTATTATTGATTGATTTATATTGTACCTTTTGTATGTATAATGGTACTCCACACCAAATAAATCAGGGAGCGTAAAGCCTTCATCACAGCAAATAAAGAATGAAAGCAGGCAGAACCAGAAATGTCAATAAAATGCAAAAGTGGTTAGTAAACAAGTGTGGGGTTTATCTGATTTTTATAAATTTGTCTGGAATTAGCTGTATAAGATACTGTGGTGTCAAATATTTCACCAGGTAAGTTCCTAATAAGAAAATACAACATATCAGGTAACAGACAATAGAAGACGTGGAAAATGTAAATGCTACAAACCAGAGATACTATGCAATATGAATTGAGTCAGGAAACAACACTAAGAAAATATGCAAGATTTGAAATTCCTTAAAAAGCACTGTAACATTTATAATCAACGAATATCTAATACAAAGACAATCTGCTACCATTAAGATCATCCTGCTACCTGGGTCCCTGGCCCCGTAAGCCATAATATGGGCTTAGCCATGAGCTTACAATTAAGCACATAATTTATAGAATCACCACTACATATTACATGTGAAAATGAGAAAAAGTTTAAGAAAAGCTCAAAAAATACTGCATAATTTTTTTTTGCATTTCATTTTTGGCCATCAAATAATACCTCCATTCGTTTCAGTATTAACAGGGTTGTGCCCTTAAAGAGCTTAAAGAGTTACAGGCCCTGGATGTGCTTTAAAGCAGTACAGGAAATCACAGGCACAGATATGGTACTTGACCTTTAGTGGTGCAATGAAACCACTAAAATGTATGTTAGGCTGCAAAATGCTGAGATCTTCTACTGTGAAACAAAACAGATATTGATTTTTCCTATACACCTTTTACTACGACAGTAAGTCAAACATAGTTGCTGCCAGATGATTCTGGTTGTTTGAGATATCATGCAACATGTTCAGTAAAACTCAAGAGTAGTGAGATTTTAGTGTTTTGCAGCTTCGTTTTCTGAATTAAATTAACCAAAACTGCGGGTTAAATGAATGTGCCAGCAATGTCTCCCTATACCTTAGACAAAGTGAAGTTCCATAGAAACCTATGCATGGCCCCCAACACCACCAAGTTCTAAAGGTGAGAGGATAAAGTTTTACTGCATGAATGCAACATGTTTGGAGAACATGGTTGGATTTCTGAGTTAACCACTAGGCACAAAAACAAATGAAGACTTCCAAAGATCCCTATGTAATGGAGGAGTCCATGCCTCATCAAAAAACAATTGCAAATTTCACCTCACGTGAGCCTAGAAAAACTTGAGGATTTGACCATTAATAGTTTTTAAAGTTACTGAAATTAGCTAACCCTGAAATGGAAGTACAGCAATGTATTTTTGAGTCTTAAAGAACAAATGCTTCTCAAAAAGCCTTTATAAGCAAAATAACACCTAATGGTAACAAATTCTAATGAGAAACAATTTCATACATCAAATATATTTCTGCAACCCAGAACACAATGGTGATTTTTACAGATATGTGAGCAAGGATGGATTAATCTTTGTGAGTTTGGATATGAGTCTACAAAGCTGCTTCTCCCACCCCACCGCAGGTCCAAGAGGCTGAAGGCACAGAGTACTCTCTAGTATATCCTCCACTCTCTCCTGCGGTACGATCCTACTTTAAATACAAAGACCTCAGTGACTTTACTACTGGTTGCTGTGGAAATGCTTGTGAGATCACAGGTCTCAATGAAAACAGCAGAAACTGTCAGATTAAAAGTGGTTTTCAATCTATCCACAGAGCTCTAGACATTTAAAATTTGTGATTAAAATCCACAGACAATAGGTCTCCTCTTCTTAGTGACCTTTCACAGGTCACTACATGGTCTAAGGATACTTGCGGACTCTGTGCAGAGGTCCAGGGCCAGTCATTGTTTTCTATGCATGTGTTTTAGTACTAGTAAGAGAGGCGATGTGTTCTACAAAGGCATAGTGATCCAACCCCAAACCGAGCTACTCACACTGCCTACTTCAAGTACCTAAAAACCAGGCAGAGGCAAGGTCCTTTACTGAGATACTCCAGGCTGGTTTGTAAGGGCATCAGGGTCCTTGAGTTGTTGCTTCTTTTCCACTCCAAGTTGGAGCTTTTCAGGACTACCAGTCTGGGCTATCAGGCAGGTGGGGGGCTCCTGTTCTCCAAATGAGAGGAGCAACATCAGCGTTGATGACCCAACCTTGCCACCCTTGTGTACTCAAAATCTATACCAATGGTATGTGACAGTGTCAATCTGAGCAGCAAGGCCAGAACTGCTTGCTAACATGAATGCAGGTCTTCAGCTGACTCCAACGGGAGTTCGTGCACAGCGAGCATGGGGAGTCAGCACCACTGAACATTATTAGTAACTCCAGCTGGGTTCCTCCCAGCTAAATCTGCCTCGTCCGCAAGTGACCACCAGAACATGAAAAAACAGACGACTTGCCATACCTTAAGTGAAAAAATATGATTGAATAAATCCCGAGCATAAGACTTTGTGCCTAATTAGTTAAATCCCCTTAAGACATAAAAAAAAAAATGCTAAAAGGGCTCTCAGTAATTTGTAATAAGATGCTTAGATAATGTGCTCACTATCAAGGGAAGTTTCCAGTTTCACTGTACTCCATTTTTTAACGTCTTGGCAAAGATGTTTTTCTCCCTCTCATGCTAAAGACCTCCCATTGACACTGTAACGTTAGCCTGGGAGCAGCTGGTGACTATTTCTGATGAATGGCAGGTGAGAGAGTTTTTCACGCCAAACCAACACGCACGCAAAACGGAATTCTCCATCCTTGTTTCCTTCATTTAGCAGTTTTAAAGGAGCCTGAGGCATGGCTGTTTGGGACAGTAAAGCATTCACCTTACATAAGCAGGCTGGCTGCAGGGGGGCAAAAGCAAAGCGGGGAAAAGCTCTGAGGAGCTGCCTGTCCTTCAGCTTGGCATCAATACACTCCTACCAGGGGCTCTAGCAGGGCAACAGTGGCCAACACAGGCCAGATGGGTATCTGAGCATGATAGTCCACAAACAGATGAAAAGATATCTCTTTTGGAGCTGACTCAGAATGAAATGGGCTTTCTCCATACAATAAAAAAGCAAAATCAGTTGAAAGGGATAATTAAAACATTAGCATTTCTCTCCATGTCCAACTTTCAGGGGGATTTTCTTGTTTTTATTCTATTTTTGCCTTTTTATTATTTAACATACTTAATTCAGATTAATTTGTACCTGAAACTTTATTTCAGAACAAGAAACTTAAAAGAATTTGGCTTTTTCAGTCATTTTTTGTATAAATGGTTTTAGCTGTTTTGAATTGCATTTTTTCATCCCTGCAAATAAACCAACTGATAACTGTTGCCCGCTCCCTATCTACCAATATGAAACACGTGAGAAAACTCCTTGTCAAACTTTATACCCAAACCTTCCATCAACAGACAGATTTAAAACAAGTTTAAAGCAGAGCTGGATAATAATGTAAAGATGCCAACCAAAATTGCCTATGCTGACAGTGGTGGTCCTGGCCTTCTAATTCACTGCTCTGGAAACCAGACTATTTTGATGGGCTGGACGAGGACTGACTGCTCAATCTATCATCTCAGGTGTGCCAACGCTCATCCTGATGTCTGTGCATGAAGAGTGCAAACACCAAAAATGCTGAGTAGCCTCAACTGACTTGGTTTTTACAGAAATCAAGGGCATTCAAAACCAACCAGGACTGCCCCCGCCCCTTTTTTTTAAAGTTCATCAAAACACATTTTTACATTGCTTCAGCTTTTCTTTTTGTGCCATGTTCCAGCAATAAACCTGCTTTATTAAACTGACATTTTGCAAGTAGTTAGTCCTGAAAATTGACTAAGCCCTTTTGGTATTAGAAAAATCATTCTGGAGGCAGCTGAAATATTAAATGAAACAAAAAAAATAGCTAACGGAACAGCAGGAAATCTGATTAATTTCTTTTTTTCGCAGAGCAATGCTGATGAAGCAAGATAGTAATTTTATTCAGCAATGAGGTAATTTGTTTGGCAAAAATAGAAACTACCTGAATCTGGGCTGAAAATCTAAACAGTACTTTAGCTGAAGTTCAGAAATATTACTTAAGTTCACTTGAATTGTGTTTTCATATTCCCACTCTAATTATGACAGATTGGCACCCATACAAAATTAGGAGTGGCCAAGAGGTGGATGGGAAACCTGAAGAACAGCAAAGTTCTGCCTGAAGCAAAGAGGGTGATTCATTTGGAAGGAGGTTTTCTGAGGAATCAACATTCTAACTTAGTTACCTGGCAGTTTGGGGCAATTAGATTGGATATTTGAAACTGCAGCCGAGTTACCAGTTCCGTTAATTAATTTTATTATTCTCTCTTTAGTTAACTAAGCTCACCCTGAGAATCAAGGTTTCTAAGTGAATTTGGAAGTGCGATTTGAAGAGAGCTTTTCAAAGCAAATATTAAATATGCATAGTATATGGTTATACCACCTTACAATATCTGTAGAATACGGGGAACATAATGCATGCAAATTCACATAAACATTGTGAAGATTTTTCTTCTCTATCATTTCTGCAATTTTATGAAAAATTAAAAGTGTGTAGTTGCAGACACAAAGCAGATAGTCAGGTACTCCACATATCCTGCACATACTACATGCTTTTTTTTAGCTAAACACACCTGGCTGAACTGTATGCACTTCACTGAAGTGCCTAAATCAGATAGGCAATTTCAAAGAATGATTCAATGCATCCAAAACCCAAGCTGCCCTCCCTCTGTTTATCTCTACCAAGCCTAGAGCGAGTCTACAGTAATGAAAATCTTATTTAAAACCTTATTTAAGTGTTTGTATTTTCAAGGGATGAAAGCAGGCTTTATATGCATATTATTTTGTGGATTCAAATGCAGCTCTGTTTTTTGTGGAAACTCTTTCTTATCACCATGAGTTTTGGTAATTCCGAGGTTAAAGAAGACAATTTCAGAATATCAGTTCATCTGATAATGTGTAAACTCTTTCCAGTTACTATAAGGCTTTTTGTTTCTGTAGCAAAACAGGTGAATTTTTCATTATGTTTCTTTCCAACCTGCTTGGAGGAAAAGTGACAACCATTATTGCTGCCTAATAAAGCTAAGCCCCTTTGTTACACTGCTCTGAGCAGAAATACATCAAGCAAGGACTAGCTTGCATTTCACACTCAGGACAGAAAGAACATGATGGTTGTGAACAGAAAATGACATTATACCAAACAGAACAAAAACTAGAAGTGGGAGCAAACCCAACCAATTCAGAACAACGCTGAAAGCTTACTATTATTAGGGAGGACTCTTTCACCTTATAAACCAGGTTTTCATTATGTTTCTGATAAAGTTACATTTGGAGAAAGACTGTTTTCTTGCCCTGCTTTGAGAGGATTTTGCTTACCAGTTGGGTTGTGCAGCACCATTACGTGAATTTCACCAATGAGTAGATCTAATAAAGCAAGCTGCAGAACAATATACTGAAGTCACGTACGTGCCTTCTGCTCTTTAAATCACAGTGGTTAAAACAAAACAACAAAAAAAATCCAAACCCAACCCTCTCAGCTCTGGAGGCTGGTACAGCGCCGAATCATTAATCTCTCCAAATGGCTAGCTTAGTCTAGTTTCTACAACGTCATCGTACATTGCAGTCCATGTCCACATCCAAGAATGTACACACTGATCTGGGAACCCTTGATTTAATACATGTTGCCACACTGCCCTTGACCTCAGAAGGACTTTGAAGTTTCCTGGCTGGAGATGAAAGTTAGAGTATGTGTGGCAGAGCTGGGCTGTAGAGTAAGAAAGAATTGCTAACTCAACAACTTGTTAAAACACATATTTCCAGAACTTTTTTTTATTATTTATTTTTTAAAAAACTAATAAACACACTATTTCCAGAATTTCAGTCATCTTGTTCAGACTGATTAGATGAGAGATGAATCTGAACAGACAGATAGATTAAATCAAGAGTTATGGGTAAATTATTTCCAGTCCTCCAAATCTGGCCTGATGGTATCCATTTACTAGTCCTCCTTAAGGATTTCTGTTGGAGTGTGGCCTATAAAGCTTCGATCCCTGTGTGCATCATCAGGTTATGAGTGGCAATTAGATGCAAACTGAGGATAACTTCCCAGAGAGGGCTTTATTCTTTGGAAGTCATAGGAGGAGACCAGATTCAGAAGCTACGTGTTGGCAATATTACTTTCTAAAAGAATAAAGAACTTGCACAGGGTTTTGATACAGTGTGACCAAATCTGTGTGTGAAAAACAAGAGAGATGAAACTCCTTGAGATTATTGTTTGCCTCCCTGTCATATGTTCATGTTGTTCGGACCTAAAGCAGACATCTGTTGGACAGCTTAGTCATGTTGTAAAAAGGCCAGATGTAATTAAAGTGTGTACTCGTTTCTTGCCAATCAAAAGGAACTGAAAAAAGAACACAACACCAGAACACGAGATCGCAGTTTTCTCTTTCTCATAAAGGATCACATTTTCATGAGCAAGAGCTTCATGCTTCAATCTGCTGGGCAGAGATTCACCCATAGGCAGGTAGGCTGTTAGCAGCAAAAAAAGCCTTGTCAGATCTCTCTTTGGACCTCTTGAAACATACTGCATTTTCTTACCAGCAAAAAGCAGAATCAGCTCTTGGTATCACTCTGTGCTTGGAGAACACTAAATTTGCCCAGACAAATAAGGAGATAGAAACAGTCTTCCATTACATGAGAGCCAAGGATGAACAAGGTTTGATGCCCTTGACACTGAGTATCTAATATTGAATTACTCTGACTTTGGACAAAGAGGAGTCAAGTAGTTACAAGCAAAAAAAAGAGTTAAGACCACCTTGGGAACTAAAGAGGTTGCAGGAAAAAAAAAGCATCATCTGTTTTTTATGTCCAGATTGGATAAACTAGAAGTTAGGGGCATAAATCACCATCTGAGGAGTTCAGTTTGGACACTAGCAACAAGTTTCTGATCCTAAGAGTGCAGAATTGAATTAGATTGCCTGTGAGGAACAGCACATGATTAAGTCTTCAGCACTGGGGATTTGTACGAACAAGTTCAACAAATACCTATCCAGAAAGTTAAAATCAGTCCTGCTCTTGGCAGAGGACTGGATTAGATGATCCAGTCATTTGGTAGACTTTCATCCTCAAGATCCTAAACTCCATGTTGAATCAAAGCGCTTGCTTTGCCTGCATCTCCTGGGAATCAGTTCTATGACAACTGTTAACCCTTTTCCAAGTAATCAGTATCTTTTCCATTCACAGCAAGAGTTCAGGATTACGAGAAGATTTTAACCCTTTAAGCAACAAAAGACTGTAAAATTGCCAAGCAAGAAAAACAGAATGTCGTCTTAAGGAGTCCCCCCCCAAGCAGAAAAGCTCAGCAAGCTTCAAGAGAAGGGTAACGAAGCTGGTGAGGGGCCTGGAGCACAAGTCTTATGAGGAGCGGCTGAGGGAACTGGGGTTGTTTAGTGTGGAGAAAAGGAGGCTGAGGGGAGAGTTTATTGCTCTCTACAACTACCTGAAAGGAGGTTGTAGCGAGGTGGGTGTCCGTCTGTTTTCCCAAGTAACAAGCAATAGGACAAGAAGAAGTGGCCTCAAGTTGTGCCAGGGGAGGTTTAGATTGGATATTAGGATAAATATCTTTCCTGAAAGGGTTGTTAGGCATTGGAACAGGCTGCCCAGGGTAGTGGATGAGTCACCATCCCTGGAGGTATTCAAAAAGCATGCAGACAAAGCACTTCATGACATGGTTTAGTGGGCATGGTTGATGGTTGGAGTGGAAGATCTTAAAGGTCTTTTCCAACCTAAATGATTCTATGATTCTATGATTCAAGTTAAGCAAAATCACTTGGCCATCTTTCTAAAATGTATTATGAGTTATGGTATTCATGCACAGGAAACACCAGAAAAAGAAGCAGTACACAATCTTTTTCTTTCCCCTGTACCAGTCAGTGAATTGGTTTGTAAACTACAGGTATTTACTGCAATGATGTCCTGGAAGTACTTCATCAAAATAGCTCCACACCATCACAGCTTTACAAAGCATTTGCAAAACAGATTTACAGTAACTGATGCACTGGCAGACATATGGGCTATTTGTTTGATTCTCCACATCATGATGCTGGTATCACTCCTTTTAATCAAGTATCAGGACTAAACTCATCCTTTGGTGGGATCCAATAGCATACTGACTGCAGGTTAGCAACTCCAGTAACTTTTTTTTTCCCCCAAAAATGTTCTGAAACACTATTCTCAAACTGTTCCTGCTCAGAACTGGTCCTTATTGCTGCAAATCTCTTCTAATTTACTATTTTACCTAGTGTTTCATATTAATTAGCTCTAGGCAGCTCCCTCAGCACCTTACGTAGACCTGTGTTGTTTTTTTGAGGCTAGCTAGCTCTCTGCACTGATCAGGTAAAAGGGACACAGACGGAATTTAGGCCACCTGCATACGGCTGCTTTCTGCTGGGTTACTCACATTCATATAATTAAGGAGGAAAAAGCCTTTTCACAGAAATGCATGCATTCAATGACTATTAGGAGAAGTCCTACCAGTGTAAGTGGATTGAATTATATGCTTAAAATTACAAGCAGGACCAACTACTGATGCCTTCCTTTTACTGTTCCTGCTAAAGGGCTCTGTTCACCATACAGGTGCTGACAGATTGTTTGATGAGATTTTCAAGTTCAAGACATGAACAAAAGCAAATATTAAAAGCAAAAGAGAAGGAACTATTTTCATCCTGTTCTTTAGTACTTCAAAAAGTGGTACTTCTGTTTCCCTCTTCCCACTTGCTCTATCTCGGTTAATATGTCTTAGGTCATTTAGGGGTGGTTAAACAACCTTGAAGTGCTCCTGAACTGATCCAAAAAGTAATTTTTCACACCTAATTAATACAAACCTTTAAGAAGTTTTTTTACATTGGATTATTAAAAGCAGACATCTTGGATCAGAGATGGACTTACAGAGTCACTGAGGGAGGACACACTGCATCCACATTAGCCATCATAAACTTAGGTATGTAAGTCTAGGCTACTCATCAAAGCAGCCTATAGCCAGCAGAGAGGGACAACCGTCTTCAGGGTATGATTCAGCCTGTCCTAAAATAACTGTCAAGGACAACACAGATTAATCATTCTGTGGAAGTGATCATTTCTCTTCCACCAACTATAGACAGAGCCTATATCATTACATTAAAGACAATTAATTCCTACGTGCTTGGTTTATGTTAGATGAGAAAAATCTCCCCAGAAACTCAAAAGTCAACCCCAAATTGAAGCCAGTCTTTTGAATTGAATCTCCTCTTTTTTTCATTTGGGATCAAAGCTGCCCAACTAATCTTGCATTAACATTTCTTCTGCTAGACCTTCTTATGTTACAGGTCCAGAAACTAAACACCCCACCAAAACATTCTTGCCATTTTTTTCAGCTCTTCCAAAAAAAGTTGCAGGACTTTCCTGACAAATTGTTGTCTTGCTTGTTTCCTACTTTTAGGAAGAGAGAGATGAGCCACATAAGTATGCACAAATTTATCTCAGCTCCACTCCCGAATTATTTTAGGTTTGGTCATCAATTTAGCTGTAGGAAAGTTTGCAAACTATATGGCTGATTAAGCTTTAGCACCACTCCCAAGTCATATTGTGACAGTAAACATTAGTTTGTCTATTTATGCATGTGGCTTTCGCACATGATAAAGTGCCTTTTT
>VYZV01032504.1:16985-42242 GCA_013401275.1 Pandion haliaetus
TTTAAACAAAGGTGCTATTTAACTGCTTGGGTTTGGGATTTTTTTTTCCCAACCTGTCTCGTTTGGTCATCTAGCATGTTCAGTATGATGTTTTGCCATCATCAGATTTCTCACTGTCCAGACTGACTGTTTGTATTTTCTAGTCACATATGCGCTTTTCATTGGTGTGCTTCTATCATCTGGTTTAGGCCAAGGACCAGCATCAAAATGGTATCTCTCTGAATTCAGAATTCCACATAAACTGTGGGAAGAGACAACAGATCTAATGGGGTAGTTATGGTTACAATGGCAAATTTCATACTTTGTCATAGACTAATGGAAGATGAAAACAAACACAAACAAAGTCATCCTGATTGCTCTAAGTGGCCTTTTTGCTGCCACCTAACAAATGTTAACAGTGCGGCACAAGGCATTTCACTAAGAGCTGCAATTTCAAGCTTTAAAACTCAGAAACCATTGTGACATTTTAGAGGTTTGGGCTTTGAAAACTGATTTTCACATTTTATTTGCCTGGATGCACGGTGGAAAGATCTGATAATATCTCTATGACCTCAGTCTACCACATTTCACATCACCACTGCATTTTCATGGTAGACAAAGAACCAAATGTTTATTATGGGCTTTATGACACCACGACAGAAGTGTAGATTTGCGTATATGATTTAAGATTTTGTATAGCTTAGTTGAGCCACATAAAATATTCCTTTAGAAGACTAAAATTTTTACTCAATCTTCATATTCTTTTTAGACCTAGTTTCATCTGAGCCCTTTTCATTCAGTCTCTTCTCAGTAATGACTGCATCTTTTGAAAACGATGGTAAACTATACTGAATACAGCACAGTATGGGGTCTTAATAAAAGAATTAAGCAATCCATCACCATCTCCTTAAGTTTATATTCTGCATTCAGGCTCTTAATCCTGGCATTCCTGTGGCTTCTCTAAATGCTCCTCCAAAACGTCGGAACATTTCCAAGAAAAAGTCTCCATCCTTCCCCCACCCTGGCACATTCCTTTCTACTGTACATAGGACAACCTGGTAAATTAATTTCTAAATCAGTTATATCAGTCATAAAATATGCCAGTTTCTCAGGTACAAACTGGATACAAATTGCTCTACTGATATGCATTATATAGACAATTATCCCAGATCAGATCTCAAAGGCTACTTGTCTTACAAAAACAAATCTTGTCATTCCCATTTCTAAAATGCAGTCCAACCCAAAATAGCATAGTGGTTAATAATCCTTCCTGAATTCAGTTACAGAAGACGATCATGATTTACACATTATCATCATTATTTATGCTGAAGGAAAATTAAAATATAGACAAGCAATTAGCACTCAGAAAAACAACATCTGAGCAAGCAAAAGACCTTAGCCTCATTTAGTCCATAGACTCATCTTTAACTAATTGGCTGCACTCCCTCAGTTAAATCTCATATAAAAGCCTTAAATGTTGAGCCAGACAATCCCGTTTTAATAGGTAGCAAAATCTTCTGAACCTTGTAGTTCATTTATTACCAGCTTACAACACCTTTGGATTTGCATACCTCCAAAATCTACGGTCACTTGGTTCACCTATAACCATGTGAAAGTCAGAATTGGGTCTAATCTCATCCTCTACACTCCTTCCATAATGGAAAGAGAGAGTTTTCTCAGGATGGTTCACCCCATCCTACAACAGGTGTCAGAGACAAATGCACCTGCTAGCAGTTCTTGTTCTTCTCCATTAGCTGAGGAGTGAACAGGCACTTCCACAGAGCAGACTGGGACACACAATTTTAAAAGGCTCAAGTCCAGTAAAACAAGCCTCTGCAAATCGAGGAGAACGAGCCTACATTCTCAAGAAACGGTCTCACTCACCAAGTTAAATATAAATCCTCCATGTAATTCTACAGAGAAAAAAAATCTTCATTATATCAGATTTTAGGGTCACATTTCAAGGACATTGAGGAATTTCTGGAAATGTTTGGGAAAGGAACTCTTGCTGTGTGTGTGTGATTTAGTGACTTAAATTTGCTTCCCCTTTGAAAAATGCCTCATCTATCTTCTCGCCTGTCATATTAAAAACACCTTACTCCACAAACCTTGAAACAGGTAGGTTTCTTAGGCTTGCTCCAATTATTGTCTAGGGTAGGAAGGAGAAAAGATTATTTGATTCCGTACTGATAAATATAATGAAAGAAAAGATGACAGCAGAGAATTTCATTGTTGGCTTCCCAAATGGTCTCTGCTACTTTACAAAAGGAAAAAAAGAAAGACATGTGGTTAGCCACTCTTTATTTCACAACCACTATGCAGAGTATCTGTGGTAAGATTCATATCTGATGAACAGGCAGTTTAAGTTACCTTCTGCAGCTTAGGTACTGCAGAAAGCTTATAGCAGAACTAAGTGTTAAGCCTGGCCGTAGGAGTAGCCCGAGCTACATTTTATCCACCAACAAATAACCTCCTACAAATAGTTTCGGTTCTCAACACTTAGTAGTGCCAGTTATAAAATCTGGTCTCCATCTTTGGAGAGTGCCTTGAAAGCCACAGTAAGGCATGGTTAGCAGTTGTGTTTCATCTTCAGTTGGCCCAGAGACATGGAGTGAGCTGGTTTCTGGCCTATTAAAAATAACTTCACATAGGATTTAAAGCCACGAGGAACACGAATCTCAGTATAAATGAATCTGTGCATACCTAGATCTGTTCCTGGTATGTGACAAATACACATCACTCACATTCACTTCAAGGAATGGAAGTATATCTTTCCATCACAGTAAGAAAATCTTAACATAAAATTTTTTGCACTGCTCTAAAAGAAGTACTAATCTTTGACTGGCTAGGTAAAAAAAAATAATACTGCATCAGTAATTTATATTGATCAATTTCAAATATATGCTCACATGCAAGACCTATAATCTCACATACCTAGAGAAATAGGACCTAAATAGACAGGATGGCTTACCTATCACATGGAGTACAAAAGAAACTCATTTCTTCAGAGTGAAAAAATAGTCTGATAACAGAGAATGTTTCTCACCATACGGCCTCCTTTAAAATGAAGTACCATATGGAAAAAAAAACATTAAAATAACCCATCTGGGGGTCAGCTCAGTTTTTCTTCAGTAATGAAGTATGTAGTCAGTATGGTTCCCTGAGATTAATGGATTTACTCTATTATGTACACAGTCCACAGAGAATTAGGCAGTCTTAACCATCCTTTCTCCAGCTCTTAGGCACTTGTGGTCCATGCAAGCTTCTGTAGGTCAGACACAATCACACAACAATCTTAAATTTTATTTGTTTATTTATACTTTTTTTTTTTAAATCTCCCTTTTTCCTCTTATTCCCAAAGAACTATCTCAGTGATGACCCCCTGATTTCTACAGTGGGGTTGTGTCTTTCCTAGCCCCTGCGATATCTTTACCTTGTGTGCTCAGAGATTCCTTCACAGGAGCATCACAAAGAGGACAGCCCAGAACAAAACATTTCATATCCACACAGTAGATATCTCTACCTAGCAACCTCCCCTCTGCCTTCTGCTTTCTTCCACCTGTATAGGCTACTCTCACCCATGAATTCTGACCCCACAGACACTGCTGGCCTGTCCTGCGGCCACCTCTGCCTACTCCACTGCCTTTGCAGTACATGCCACATCATAGGATTTAGCCCAAACATCAGCTAGATTGGGTAAGAGACGCAAAGGCAAAAACAATAATTTCTTTTTTTTCCTCAAATTCACATTTACTTCTGTCTTCCATGCCTACCACAGAGGAGAAGCTATGCAATCCCAGGGATACTCAGTACAAGAATACAAGGCAGCCTGGACCCTCCAATTCAGCTCTGTGCTCCTGTCCACGTGCAGTCATGGAGTAGGAGGAAAATCTTGGAGCCTTTATCCAACAACCAGTCCTGGCTGCGCTGAATTTGACGGCAAAGTTTCCACTGCCTTCACCAGGATCAGGATTCATGCTGTGACACTGCAGTTACTAGCACTGTTATTGCCAAAGTTACATTATACACATGTGTGTATGCACACGTAAAACATAAGCGCTCTGCAAAGCGTAAACCATTTTGCTATAAACTGCTAGAGAAGTTCCACCCATCTCCCCATCTAACAACGGTGCTCTGCCCATTCCAGCAACAGGTCGCTGCTGGGTTTTTCACTGAATTAACTCCAAACATTTAAAAGAAAGAACATTTCAATATGTTTTTCTGACAGGTAAGGAATTAACTGCATACCAGGAGCTATTGAATTCAGCTTTAATAGTATCAATAAACATTTCTGATTAAATTATGAAATTGATTTTATAATTTTGACCATTATGTTTTTACATCAATATCATCATATGACAGCAAATGTAGTTACCGCTTCCTTATTGATCTTAGACATAGCAATACAAAGTACTTGTTTGACTATATTACAAAATCAAACTTGATTTCCTGTAGTACTGTAGTAACTTTTGGTCATGACTTGATATGAAGAACCAATAACAAATGGATTATCAAGTTATTAAAAGGTATACTTTGTTCTCAGATGCCCAGGCACGGTTCTGCTGCATGCTTTTAGCAGTTTCAGGGCAAGTTTCAGGATTTTGGGATGTTGTTATTCTTTTATGTCAAATAATAATCCCTTCTCTTTCTCTTGATGAGCCATCTATCAGGTTTCTTGTGAGCAATCTAAGCACTATTTATTAACGAGAAGGAACAAAGTGCTATTTACAATGCTCATTCAAGCAATCCAACAAAAACTCAGAGTTTCTGTAGCTTGGGAGCATTACTCTTGGTCTCACCCTCCCCTCTGTCAGGATAATAGTTATGTGTTGGGCCACTCCATCTCCCCATAAGGTTTAATGTTCTGTTAAGAGAATGCATAATTCAAAAGGACCACTGTTGCTCCAATACATGCATAATAGTAAATCAAAGGTGTAATGTGCTGGATATTTATGTCTCAGGGTTAAGAACAAGTCTGATCAGATTAAAGAAATTTCAGTACTGGGCTTTTTGGCTGCTGTAAATTTTTCCACAGGCCCTCCCATGTCTGAACCTTTCTAGGCTGAAGGACTATGAGGCATCTTCATTGATATAAACTGCCACCATGAAAGAGGAGCAGCGAGTTGAGACCTTAAGCTGTTTTGTCAGATTGCACTTTTGTAATGGATCTGTGGGTCCGCTGATATGTTACCCAAAGGTGTCTTTTCCAGTCAGTCAGTCATGTTTCTTCCTCCCTAATTATAGGGGCATCTGTTTCAAAACGTAACTAATCCCCCCAGGTTTGTGGCTGAGGAAAGAGGTGGGAGGGGTCAGCTGGAACTTGTGCTCTTATCCCTTTTGCAAGATTATTCCCTAATATTCACAAAAGTATTTAGACCATTGACAAGTATTTGCCTTGACAAGCCTGTGGACAGCTCAATACGCTCTTTTCTATCTGAGATAAACTGTTCCCTGAAACAAGACATCAGGGGAGCACAGGAAGTTGTTTCACCTTGTTTTGATTAAAAACAAAAAATACAATTGGTAAGCTGCTTAAAAAAATATTGGCAATTTAATGCCTCTGGGAATGAGTGATTCATATAGTGCTGGTTAAATCAGTCACAGCACTGATAGGCACCACATAGACTCCACGCAGTGCTTATGGGCCCTGTAACTGCTGCTATACCAAAGCCAGAACATACTATAAAGTACTGTATATTATGGTCTGGTGGTGATGAGCTGGTATCAGTATTTTGTTCATTCAGTTTATGCTGATGCTCCTTTTATTTCCTATCCTACCCTGTACAAGGTCTCATGATGTATTTAAGCAGAAAATGCCTCAGTTCATCACCCATCAGAATTGGGGCATGGCAAACCAGGGATTTTGGTGCACTGGAGTTTGCTGCCTTGCATGAGAGATTTGTGGGGGGCCTTTCAGCTCTGAGCCCTTTTGCCAGAACAGCTTCCCAAATCTTTAAAACACACAGCCCAAGTCTCTCACTTGTCTGACATTATCTCAGAAATCCCTTTTTGGCTTTCCATCACTGACCACTTTTCCAAAACTACACCTTTACCTTGCAAAAGCTTTGACACTTCACTCACGATTCTGTTTGGAAATGTAAAAATACCATATATCCACTAGACACTATGGGCTGGAATCAAGGCAATAGCTCTGCTGGAGTCAATAAAGCTTGCTGATTTATCACCAGCTCAGGATGTAGCCTCAGTTGCAGGTCCATGTGTCTTCACTGAGCCACCTGCATCTGGCACTGGAGCTCTTAGGTCAACAGCCTGACACCTGAAATCTCCTTGAGGACTCCTGATCTTATAAGGCAGTAAGCACCCTAAATTTATCACCACAACATGGCAAAAGGGGGTAAGGACGCTCAAGGTACAAGCAGCAATTCAACACCAAGCTCTCATTGCAAGTGAAGGAAAGCTTTAGTCTACACAGGTGGAAAAAAAAAAAAAATCTCTGAAGGATCTATGGTGGCTTTACAGCCTTCTTGGGGAAATACGAAAAACCAAGTGAGTGCTTCCTACTAACTCCTGAAACACTTTGCCTGTTATAGGTTCAGATAACAGCATGGTCCTAGAAAGGTGCTCTTTTTAAAATTTAACATATTTATCCTTACATTTACACTGATGAATCAAGGAAGGATGAGTATCCTTGCTCTACAGAAGCAATCAACTGGCGTGCCATGAGTAAAGATGTGAGTCATCTCTCCTCATCTTAGTTAACTAAAAGCAGAGCATCTCATCTCAGCTAGTTATATGTGCTCCTTTGCAACTGTTAGAGAGAAATGTCTTCAGAAGATAAATCATCCCATTCTCAAGCAACTGCATTAGCGGGATGAATCACTGAAGAAAGAGGGAATTTCAGTGACTGACTTAAACTAAAAACTAAATTCTAGACAGCTAAAATTAGGTGAAGTTAATTGCACCCTAAATAATTTGCCTAATCTCACAAAAAATAAAAAGCTTGAAGCAAAATAGAAGACAAGAATCTCTTTTCTCTGGTCTCACACTGATGCTTGGAACCATCAGGACATTTCTTCCTTGCTGCTGAGCCAACCTGCATTGGCATCTATTCGATATGTATCACCAAGAGAACGATTCCAAGAGCTCAGTGGGCAAAGTGATAAAATTGGCAATTTCGACTCAGATCTGGGTTCTGAGCTCTGATCATTATTCATTACCCACTTTCCATTTTCAAACCAGTTTCTCCACAAAAAGTGCCAAAAGGCCTTGCTGCCTCTACAAGTTGGGGCACTGGGTACCTCACAGTCCTCTGTTCTTGGGCCAGGAGATGCTTGTATTGCCACTAGCCACAATTTATCAAATCACAGATGAAATATTTTGATCTTCAGCCTCCATTTCCCTTACTTCGGCAGTCTTCCCAAGCACAAAACTATATTAAGTAAACACAGAGCTAAAGAACATAAAATTGATTTTGGGACTGACTGGGCAGAAGCTCCGAATACTTCCATTTCCAGGACCTACGAACAGAAGCTTCATTATTGTGCGTTCACCGGTATGCCTCCAACACAGAATTAAAAAAAAAAAAAAAAGTCTAAAGTTCTCTTTCTGGGTTAGCTGAGGTTAAACAGGTGTTTTTGGTAAGGATTGCAGTTACATTTTGATTACACTAGCCGACATTCTTACATCACATAACGCAATATGATATACCCAAATGGATCCTTCAGTGCCAAACTGGGGGCCCCAGCTTGATGTTGTTCTAATTGTGTTTTTCATTAATCCCTGTGACCTCTGCAAAGCATCACCAACCAAATACAGGCTCTCAGAGCTGAGTGTTGGGTTTTCTTTTGGGGGTATTTTTTGCAACTCTTTCTCACCTCTCAATGGAGCAAAGTAAAAGCAAAAGGAGTTTTCAAATTCAGCTGTAAGCATTAAGTCTGAGATTTGTCTGAACATATATCTAAGGAACCAGTTTATTGCAGTTGGATAGTGTGTCTTCTCTGGTAACCTGACCTAGCCTCCAAAAGGAAAACTCTTAACTTCTTTAGAGGGCTTTGGACCCAGCCTGCGCTCCAGGAATGCAAGTGTGAGGCAATGTATGCTGCTTTATAAAGAACTAAGGAGGCTGGGGGGAGAGGCCAATTCTTGATCTCATCCTGGAGTCACTCCACACACTTCAAATATGGCCAAAATCAGTCTCCAACCACACCCTGGCAACCTCATTTCCTTTATTAGGGTTGCAACAGCTCTATGTGGGGGGAGAATTTGACCCAGGGGACTTCATTCTTTCCTGGCAGGAGCCCATCACCTCAGGAACTGGGGCCCTCCAGGGCCTTGGACTCAGGGGGAGTCAGAGATTTCTGTGGAATTGCATCAGGGACACTGGTGGTCACTGGAGTCTATGTTTTGTGCAGAGGAATGATGTATTTCACTAGGAAATACAGCTCTGGAGTAGAGTGTGAACAGAGGAGATTTCAACTTGGAGAAACTTCGCTGTCAACACAGGGAGCAGCACAGCTACTACGCGGCTCACTTGCTTTGTAGCTCTGTAGGTGTATTTTCACATACTTTGGAAAGTGTTTGACAGATGTGCATTATTATGCACAGCAATAACTGGTGTATATTAAAATGAGCTGCTCAAGAGGGGAGGAGAGAAACGATGCACCTGTTTACGCACCTTCTGATCTACTGCTGTTTCTTTGCTGAAAAACAACCATTAATTTATGCTCATCTGCATAAAAGGAAAAGACTTTGAAGAAGATTTTTCTATGGCAGCAAGGGAAGCTAGTGTCCATTTCGGGTACTCAGCATATCTCCCAGGTACATGCTTTTAAATTCACCTCTGAACTATTCTGCAACCAGTTGGAGGTACTACACCAATGGCTGAGGCACACAGGATGTATTTTTTGCAGCCTGCTCACTCCTGTCCTATTCCTTGCTAAGTCCCAGCACAGCTTTTCTAGTACCTCCTTCATAACGTCATATTTTCCCCTGACAAAGAGCTATTACATGGAGTAGCCTTTTCCTTAGTCTTTTTCAGATTCCAAACTGCTCTCATTTGTTTCAGATGAGGTCTTTGCTTCTGCACTTGTTCAGACAAGGACTGCTTCAGAGTCACCCGTGTGATCACTCTTAAGTCTTTCTCATTTCAGAATGTAAGGCGTGAGGTGAAACCCAAGCCACTGAGAAAGTAGTGGGAATTAGCCATTAATTTCCACGCTCTCAAGATTTCTCCTTTACCATCTATATTTTTTAGGAGGTAGCAAGAGGAAAAAGTTCTGTCCCAACTCCGGCATCAATGATAGAAGATAATGAGTTACTTCTGGCAGAAAAGCTAGGCTTCTGCGCAGTCCCATTTGTGCAGCACAAATGCATTGCAGGAGTACACACAGACCCCATCGAAGCAACAGGGGAAAGTAGCAGATGCACTGCTGTCTTGGGAGCTGCTCTAACCAAGGCCATGGCAGAAAACCATGCTGTTGCTGGATGATGGTTTGCAACTTCCCTGCCTTCCACCCACAAAGCTGGTGAACCAGCCTTTGCCAGGAGATTCCCCCGGGCTCAGAAAGGTGACCAGACCCATGGAAAAATCAACAGAGAAACCACGTGATGCAGCAGGTCATCAGGATGGAAAACCAGGCAGCAGCCTCAGCCAAACTGGCTATTTTAGGACTACTTAAGAGCTAAGAGCAGCTCCAGCAAATGGCTTTGCTGCGGTAAAGGCAAAGCACAGAACCAGCTCCCCTTCCTACCCCTATGGCAACAGGAGACTGTGCATCACACAGCCATCACGCACACTGTCCTGTGCCATGCTGTATGGACAAACCACTGTCCAGCAGAGTGGCATGTATGCTGGTGATGTAGATGGGCAGACAGAATTCAAAACCTAATCCATCACTACGCTACACAACCTTGAAACACAGTATAAAAATGGTATGTGTATAGGCTTTTCACATTTCCCTAATCTTCCTTTTCTCTGCCACATGAACCAGGGATGGGCAAGGAAGGAAATCCCGTATCGGCAGCTTGAACACAAACCTTTAATATCAGTAGGACTATTTAAGGTGTAAGGCTCAGGAAGGGTGTCAGCATAAGACTCAATCTAGATTTATTGTTTCATACTGTTTCCAGATACTTTTCTATTTCATCCACAACAGATTATTCCTGACACTTTTAGAGGGCCCCTGGCCCATTTGCTTATTGGTCTGATCTTTACTAGCAATGAAACTAGAAGTCTTTGCTTACTCGACTTCTGGAGAGTTAAGAGGATACCCTTTTATATTATTCACTGAAATTGCTTCTTGGCTAAAATATTCTCCTGTCAGTGTTTTTCATGTGTTCAGCAACATCTGCAGGATGTGGAAAGAACAGAAACAAACCAGATGTTGCAAAAGGTAGTGACACTGAGAAACATAATTATTACGATATCTTGTTCATTTTTTTTTGTCCATCTTATGCCTTCATACATCAGTAACTTTTACTGCTGAAACAGAGACTGACTCATCTAAGTTCTCTCTAAACAGATTTACAATCATTTGTAAAAATTGACATATACCCCCCATTAAAGCCAAATTTCCTTTAGCAATTTCAGAGGAAAATAGATTAAGGGAATGTGGATATTTATCTCAGCCATCAACATTTATTCATTTAGGTAATTATCACTTCATTATGCTGTCAAAGAAAGCACGCAGGGAAATTCACCACTGACGAACCAAACGCCACAGAAGTCCTCCACCTCTCGTGTGAGATCGGGGTGCCAGCTCATGCCCTCACCAAGCGTTTGTCACAGTGATGTGACAAGGGCTGCGGGTCCAAAACGGTACAAGCGGAGTCTCCTGTGCCGTGCGGGTGAACAACCGCAGCCTGATCCAACAGCGCCCCCAAAAGCAAACCCACGGACAGCCAGACACCCCGAAATCCTCCCGGCACCGCAGCCCACTGCCCCAGCCTGTGTCTGCTCCACAAACTAGCTCTTTTATTTCAAAAGCTGTTAGAAGAAGGGGAAAAATAGAAAGCATTACAGCCTTAGGAACGCCTGCTAAAATCAGGAGAGTCTCTGCTGGATGGGGAAAAATTTCCAGTTATTTTAACTCCAACTTCAGGAATTTTGTAGGGGGATCAGAAGACCTGCAAGCTCTGCCAAATTCTGAGGGAACAAAGCATAACCAGATTAATATATAAATCTTATTAACTAAAATGTAGCTGAATATAGCCATTTGTTATCAAAGTCTTTCAATTGTTTAACAAATTGCAACATTTTGGTCTCACGGGCTCCCTGCCAAGTTGAGGCCTAATTAAGGTGGTTGGAAATGAATAGTGTTCTAATTAGTTTAATTACAATATGATGAATTATCAAACTAATTTTTAAAAACAATGTGCAATTAACCTTTTAGCATTCAACCCCCATTTTCCGAAACAGGAATGAAGTGGAACATACTTGTTTTTATCAGGAGGCTGGAGGACGAACCACCCCAACCCAGGGGCACCTGAGGATGCAGCGAGACATGATGCTCCCCTCCTCCTTTCACCCCACTTTATGCTTGGGCATCGTCTCCAACACCTTTGGCGATGTCTGTGGAAAAGCATGTTGTTTAGTCCAAGACTGGACCAATGTTCCTTTTCAGATTCTCAAGCCGGAGTTTTCCCTATTACTTCCCTTAATCCTTCCCTTAATTGGGTTTGTATAGAAAAACCCAAAGCATTACATGCAAGGCCATACTGGCTTGGTGAGGTTTTTTATTCTTACCTTTTGAAGCAGTGAACGAGCAAATTCATTTGCCCGCAAACCATAAAGGTATACAACCTCCTACCTTCAGCACATAGAGAAGTATTATGGCTGTAACCATCTAGTCTGTGCTCCATAATCCCAATTGCACAAACTCCATTTTCCATTTTCTGAATATGTTGCTTTTACATTTGTCCCCCAAAGGCTATTTTCTGCTTCTGGCTACCAATCCCACTGCGTCACTCCGCCAGGCAGCAAACCTTTCCAGAAATACACTTGCACCTGCATAACCTCAGTAATGTTGCACCCTTGGAAGTGAAAGCACCATCTGGTCCTACTGTAGAGAGTTTCATTACTGGAGGAGGGGCCAAAGGTCACCACCTTTCATTAGCACTGCCAGGTATATAAGTAGCATTTGGCTCAATTACAGCAAAGCTCATTGCTGAGCAATAGAAGAGGACATATTAAAAATATAGGCACCCATTGAATGGAAGGAAGGAGCAAAGAAGTTCACTTTAATGACATGAATCCTTTAACAAATAATCAGGTTAAAAATGATCCGCTTGGTATTTTGATGAGAATGGATTTTCTCATCCTGTGAACCAGAAAGAAAATGTGGCAGTAAAATAGCTTTCGGCATGACTTAATTATCCCCAGAAAGACTTAGGAGCCTGCTCCAGCAAAGCACTTAAATACGTGCCGAACTTTAAGCACATGGGCATTCTCAAGGGACTATTCATATATGTAGAGATAAGCATATGCTTAAGTGCTCTGGCATGACACAGATCAAATTGAAGTCTCCCATCAGGGCCTGGAGTCACAGCTAACGCATCTGGCAAGTGCGACAGGGTTTGAGAAGTCCTGTCCACCTGGGTGCTTATAAAGTCCCCGTCGCCCAGACTATCTGAGTGTTTCCCAATAAATGAAAACAATCAATCACAGTTTCCTGACTGTGAGTGACTGGCATGTAGAAAGAGGATTTGTATAGGTGCATGTATGTGTAGATTAAATCAGTTTACTGCAGGGAACCAAAACAAGGAGATGAAGTTGCCATATGTTTCTGCTTGTGCTGAAGCTAGTGGTCATGCTTGTTTTTCCTGGAAATTTGTTCCACAAGCTTAGTCTGGCTATTGCCAGAGCCTTCATTTATTTGTCAGCAGTGGCAAGGATCCAGCAGATGAGACTCTTGTAAGAAAAAAGGACTGCAGACAGCACTGACCTCCCAAGTAACTATGGCCAAACCTACCAAAGGCTTGAACACATAGGGGAGGTGTTCAGCTAAAATCTGCATGCTGAGGAGCCACTCAGGCTGTATAAGGACATATTGCTACAAGGACTTGGGGATGCTTTGTGGCAGAATGCGTGACTAAGGTCCTAGACTTAAAGACTAGGCACTGCTGCTCCAACAGCAGGCTGCTGTGGTCTTGCTGCTGTCCCCTAGGACTGACTGTCTCTTTGCCAGTCACAGCTATGGGCATCCAGCATCACGAGGGTGCCCAGAAGAGCTGGAGATTGCTGATCTGTCCAAAGGCCCATGCTTTCAATACAGAGGATACAGTATAAACAGTTTTCTGAAGAATTCCTCTCCTCTTTTATCTGATTCTGAAGGGAAATGGAGAGCTGGCTCTAAACCTTCCTACCAGCTTTCCCAGTTAATTTTTGCAGTTGTAGGGAGGACTGCTTCTTATGGGACCCTAAAAGCAGCCCTCTGGCTTGAGGAGGACTGGGAGGCTGCTAGCCAGGCTGGGTCTGTCCGTTCACTATCAGCAATGCATTCGGTGAGACAAGTGTTTGAAACAGGTGCATTGCCAGCCATGCAAGCTTATGAGAACTGAAGAAAACATTAACAAAAAAAAAAAATTTCTGGCAATAAAAAGGTTAACACAAAACAGTAGGTATAAAGATAACTTGAACCCATCATTACAGAAATTCAGTTATTTAGTCAATTTTACTTATTTACAGGCTAGAAGATTAATGAGCTCAAATACAAACTGAGACAGTAATTAGGTTTCAAAAACATACTATAACACAATCAATCATTGCTTGGGAGTATAATGACATTAGGGTAGAGCCCTCTTTCAGCTGAAGTTATTAGCATGTGATTGGCGAAGACTGGACTTGAAGAGAGTCTACCCCAGGGTCCTGTAATAAAATGAAAGAGGAATCTTAAATAAGAAGAAACTATGTCTTTGACCCTTTGTCCTTTGCCTGTAGATGTAGAGATACTGTATTCGGGATTTAGGGCTCTGTAACAGGACTTTGGGGAATGATGGCATTTCAAAAGACAGTTGGTATTTTACTTTAAACAAGACTTTACTTGAGACCTAATACGACACAGACGGTATGTATATGTCCTCTAATCTGGTCTTTAAGGCTATTAGCAGCTCCTTCCAAGGCATTTCAGATCTCTTCTCAAAGTCTTTGCAAATACATCAACTTAGCGAAGGAATTCAAAGTGTTACTGAACACAAAGTGGGAGAAAGGGTGAAAAATTAACGTAAAGAAAAGAAAACCAGAAACTATACAAAAGCAAAGTTCTCTATTGTTGCTAAAGCATTTTTTGTATAAATGGCTTTTATATATTCCCATTGCAAGGAATCTGGGTAAATGTTCTTTAAATCCAGTGTCATTTGGGTGCACAAAGAGAGGATATGGCTTTTAAGATTTAAGCCAAATTTCAAAGTCAGGTTTTTATGCATTTATCAGCTTAATCCAGCTCCCACAGAAATCAGTGGCAATTCTCCCACCAATTTGAGTAAGACAAAAATTACAACAGTGCGTATAATTTTTCAAATTCCACCTAAGTAGCTAAAATCAGACACTTCAAGCAAAGGTTTTCAAAAGAGGCTACAGCATTGTCTTGCATTCTCTAAAATGTCTTTGAAAATCATATTCCAAAACAGCATTTGAGCAGCTAAATAGAAGTGGCCTAATTTTCAGAGATACTGAGTATTGCCAGACTTCAATAATTTCAGTATTCATCAGCTTTTAAAACCAGACTACTTCCTTTGATGTACCTATATATAGGGTTAAATACCTAATTCTAAGTGCCCAAGTTTGAAAAATGTCAGTCTCAACCCCAACACACACTTCTCATGCATATCCAAGTAAATGCACACTTCCAAAAATAACTTATGTATCACCACCGCATCTAAAATGAAATCTTCATCATTTCCTTCACCTCAAGGGCTCAATGGCACAGCCCCTGCATTTTGCTACCAACGTCATTCTCTACAGGCATCTAGTTGCTATTATTTATTCACTGTGGTATTCTCAACTATCCCAATTCCCTAATGAACAATTGAAATGGATTGCAGTAAGGACGTGACACACAGGAATAAGAAGCTGAAATGTATTTCCCAGCTTCAACCTCCTAACCTGAGGGAAGGTTATGATGGTTGACATGGCTGGGGTCAACAGCAATTGGTTCTAGTGGTTACTGTCACATAGCTACTATGAATACTTCTGATGGCATTTCAGAGCAATCCCAATGGTTGATAAATCAAACCCAGAAGAATGTTAACTCAAAATGTATTGTAAATAATCTCAAAATGGAGGAGGAAAAAAAAACCACAAAAGCAAAACTATATTTCAAAGCAAGAGTGTGAAAACATAACAACATGCAACTCCAGTCAATACAATCAATCCTGATAACAAGAGCAGTCAATGCAATTACATTTTATAAAATCAATGCATCCTCCTACTATGAAAACCAGGCAAGGAAGGAAATGAACCAACATCCCCCTCTCTATCAGCATGTGACAATTACAGTTTCACCAAACACAGCTAAACAAGGAGCAGAGTGCAAGTGTAAGATCCTAAAACCTTGGCAAAGGAGCCAGCACCATATAAACTCTTCGGTCCAAAGGACAAGCTTTTGTCTGGCTGCTCTTCTGACCCTCTACACATAAATTCATTTTCACTCACCAATATAAAAATGTAATTCTTCCAGCAACATTTTTCTGAATCTAAGCTGCTGAACCTCCTTTTTTCTTCTGCTCATGATAGAACTACAAATGTGATGTGACATATGATATTAAATCAAGCTGTATGATTATGACTGCCCAGCTAATGTAACTTGTGAGCTATCTTTTACCTTTCCATATCAATTTAGGGCACAAAAAAAGCCTGAATGGAAAAACCAACTGTGTCATTTGCCTATCTGAAAATTCTTTTGGTTGACCAAAAGATAATTTTAGGGGTTTGCAAAAATCCATTAATACCTCCAGTTGTTTGATACTAAGAATCTTTAACATGTTCAACCCCCCATCTTGTCCCCTTCCCTGGGAGAAACCACACCAGAAGTCAGCACGTGCCCTGCCCATGGAAAACCTGAAGGATGAGGCTCTCAATACAGTAAATTCCCTGGTGGGAATTTTAGATTTTACATTAATTAGGCTCCCTGCCCTGAGTGAAATGGTGTTTTTCTTATCAAAACACTACTGCTAACTTCAGCCCTGTGAAAGAGACTGAATGAAGAGAGACAGAGCTGAGAGCAGGCAAAGGCATCTTTCTTAAGAAGCTAGTTTTAGGTTGGAGAGTGATGATCTTGTGATAAATGTTTGAAACTGGACTTCAACAAGGAAGCTGTAGTGGTCACAGAGGGCGAGGTTAGAGATTTGCACCACCTAACCGTTGGTATCTAACTGTGGGGTGTTAAGCCCTTAACCTATCTCCAGGGGCGACTTTTTTCTTCAGAAACAGTACAAGAACTTTGGCTGCTAGACAGGGTACCTGAGGTAGGTGCCCACGGTTAGCAGTCATGACTAAACCTCCAAGGACATGTTGCAATGCGTGTGCATGTCTGATTGAAGGAGAAACCTTTTTTTAGCAGGTCCTGTGTAGTATTCGCTGCCATCAGGCTTTGCACACACTTACCCCTATCACCTTCTCCCCAGCATCTGTTTGGACATCTGTCCAAAACAGAGATGTCATTAATTTCATGCAGGGTTGCAAATTGGTTTTAGCCATAGCATCTCTATGCAAGAGGTGGTTGATCATCATTGTCTGTAAATGATGAAAGAGAATGACAGTCTTACAAAACTAATGCAGAAATTACTACTTTGGTTTGTATTATGCTAAGCAACAACACTGCAAACATACTTACAGCAAATCACCTATTTTCCATTTAACTAGTACAAAAGAATTGCGGATACAAACAATTATTGCTGTTACATTATGCACTTGCATGTCGGAGAGAGAGAGCACGTAGTTTTGCTGCATTTTTCTTTTTCCTCTTATGAAACACATCCAGTCTTAACACCCCTTTCTCTTGGAAGAGAAAGCTGCAGTTATTATTTCCTGATATTTCCATCTTAGCAACTACCCATCTGTAGTTTCTTCATCACCAGTGTTTTACACGTGTATGACCAGCCTCAAGCAGTCACACAATGACAAAAACATTTGTGGATCCCTGGTTTGTTACCTGCATACTTCCTTTGTAGCATTTTCTCACTAGTTTTGAAGTGTCTCAGGAAATCTCCATGGGATTCCATGGATTAAATAACATGAAAGAGTCTGTAAACCTGACACATGTTGAATTGTGGACTACTACACACAAAACAGTTATCCCTAGGCATCTGGATCATCCATAAAGGTTTTTACTCCATCTTGAAGAGAGTTATGGCATGATCTAACAATTTATTGAGAAATAAATTAAAGAAAGCAATTACAAAAATTAGAGAGAATGAAACAAAGTTGGAGTACACCTTGCCATCCCATTATTTAATATTTACCAAAACTATACTGAGAATTTAGTAAAAAAAGTAGTTCTTAGAGAGGAGCTATCTTCAACTTCGGCACAGTTTAATGGCTTTCAAAATGAGGAATACTGCTCACCAATTAAGAATAAAAGAGAATTGCTAAATAAGAATGCGTAAGTTCTTCTGTTTGGCAAGTGATGCTTGGGTAGACTTTCAGGGAAGCTGATGAGAAAGCTGAGCAGCAAAGTATGATTTTTGTAGCCCACAACACAAGATGGGAAACCAGCTAAAATGCTGAACAGCTCTAGCACACCACCACCACTAGTATGGGGTGGATGCAGTGTTTCATCCCAGTTACTGCTGTGAGGGACTTTGACCCTGAAGAGAACTGGAATCAGTGTGGATCTTCTGAACTCAGGGGGTCCTGGAAAAACACTAATATGTGCATTCAATTAGAGACACAATTCCTCTTGGGCATCACAGATGCCTACTTAATATTAAATGAACTATTACTAAAGAACCAGCTGACTAGACTACAAATGAATTCAGCTAAACCAAAAGAAGCTGAAGGTATTCATCTCCAAGTAGGTAATACTCATGCTGATGCAAGATTTGGGCCATGGTCTGCATCACAGCCATAGCCTGCCTCTGAACTTGCCTGGCATTACAAAAACAGATCATAAACCAAATGGTCACAGGCACAGACCAAATAGCCAGTCTTCCAAGAACAACTTGTATGAGCAGAAGTCCCAGTAACTTTTGGCAATTCAAATCTATCGTGATCGCTACAGCTGGGTTCAGCTTCATGGTCTCAGCAAGACCTTCAAAAATTATGAGGGTTTGAGATTGAGCCAAGCTTCTTGTCAGCGCTTCATACTTCAAGGCATTTGTATTTATAATTCCTGTTACTTAACACAACAGATCCTAGCATGACAAATCCTGGAAAACTGTTGTGCTGGGGTCTTCATTTTCAGGATTTGCACGAGAGCTTAACTAAATTAGAAAGTATTTGTATGGCATCTCTGTTTGAGCTGCTGGTTGATGTTTTGTGTTTTAATGTTTTAAGTAAAGTTTATTATGACAAGTCAGTGAAAGTGTTTTTAGTAGGTCAATAAATCATGGACCTATCATATCACTGGGTGACAGCTATGCAAAGCATAGAAGGAAATTTGATATTATTCCAACAAAATAGCAACTACAGCTACTTCCAGCTTAGCTGCAAAGCCACATCAGCCTGTTGATTATGAACTGAAGAGGTAAATAATTATATTTTGAGGGAAGGAAAGCAAGGTCTTTGTAGATTTTTATCTGTCTGTTATTTCTAAAACTCTTCTTGTGGGGGGAAAAAAAAAAAGAAATTATTTATTTAATCAGAAATGGTCCTCTGGATGCCCACCATGGAGTCTGTTCTATAATTACCTAATGTGGATGAGTGGGGAAGGGGCTGGGGAGAAACACAAAGCAGATGAAAAAAGAGGATAAAAAAAGAATTCTGAGAGATTGAATTCAGTTTTGGCATCTCTCCAACCATATGGAAATCGAAGGGATGTTAAAAAAACACTAAGACAGGATGCACAGAACAAGGGTGGGAAGTTTCCCTCATTATTAGTGTCAGGAGAAAGAAAAAAAAGTTTTTATATACAAGACAGCAGCACACCTGTCAGATCAGGGTGTGCGCCTAAACTTCAGTAAGAAAGCAACAATTGCACTTTCAAATTGTTTACACCTGATCAGACACATATGAGAAGTCTCTCTTAGACATGAGGCAGAGTTTGAGGAAAAATTTGCAGGGAAAAACTATTCGTACCCTCTTCTGTTCCACAGCACTTTCAACTGCCTGGTATAGCTTTTGACAGCCACAGCAGATGGCTATTGCCTGGTATAGTCATCGCTCTATGTCTAGCCTTGGGTCTGGACTCCGTGGCTGCAACGTAACACATATTACATCACGGAAGGACTCACGGCTGGAAGGCATCAGGGGAGACCCATGTTGAAACCAAGTGTCTAGTTAAAATTAGACTAGAGAATCTACTGTCATGTTTTCTTCAAACGTAAAGGGCAAACACATGTGTGTTCATTCTGGATGCCATTTCTTTTCTGACTGTAAATTAAGGGATTTAACATATATAAATCTCTTTGTGAGAGAACTGTTACACTTAAAAGCTGATAAAATATCCATGGATTCCCTTGCCAGCAGGGCTAACCACTGGATCGCTTACGCACCACAATGGTATTTCACATAAGATTTGTAAAATTTGAGAAAACTTGGGAAAAGCATTTTAATCCACTTTTGCCTTACCTCAGGATCTGACCCTCTCAATCATTTGCAGCTTGTGTCCTCTTCTAAGGAAGAGAAATATACCCCAGTTTTAAAAGTGAATCAGAGATTACAAGGTACAATAAGTCTGTGAAGAAAGGCAAAAGATAACTACATATCGAATCTAGGTCTTTAGAGACAGCCGTACTTTATTACTGCAACATTCTCAGTCTGTGAACAAGATCCATTTGAAGTCATAGAAGCTAGCATGTGAACAGGTTCACCTGCTGCAGCAAGACCTTCAGGGGCAACGCTCAAAATCAAAACGTCCGCAAATGTTGGTCACTGGGATTTCACATAGGATAACCCAATGCTCTTCCCATAAAGGCTCAGCAGGCAGATGACATTGGCTTTAGGGAATATTACATGTGGGGCATGTGCAAACACAAACCATCTAGGTACACTTGTGAAAGCCAGTGATGCTTGCTTAGTATACAGGGAGAAATGGTATGGTTAACTGAGGAGAGAATTGGAAAACTGGCTGCAGAAGCTGCTCCTTTACTGCCCCAATCAAAGGACTGGGTCATTGAACTGGTACTCCACTGACTTACATTATAGTGCCAGATCTGAGCAACCTTGGGCAGATCACTTTTTTCCTGTCTCTCTCTGCTCCCTTGGATAACCCTACCTTTTAAAGTATAAGATCATAAGTGTGAATTATCACACGCACTCAATGTTTAAGCTGTTGAATGCCTTATATGGAAGATAAGACTATAGTACAGTATCCCTGATAACTCTTTGCATGCCAGTTGTTCTTCAGTCTTTCCTGCAGGGTCAGAGTCCTCCTCTTCCAGGTACTGTATAAAGAAAAAAAGGGACATTTCTAATCTTTAAAAGACTTTCTCAGTATCTGAGGCACAGAAGAAGATAATATATTATCACACACCCTTCTTTGCACATTAATGCACTGTTCAGACAACTTGCAGATTCAGGTCTGAACGGAAACGCTGCTAAATAACAGTATCTGTAATGTAATGAGATTTACAATTAACGACTAAGCAGAAAAACTAAGGCTGCAAACTTCTAACTTTCTAAGAAAATAATAGATGGATGATCTTAACTTTTGTTTTACCATGTAAGACAAAAGAAAGGAAGAATGGTAGCAGAAGACAAATGTACGCTGTTAATCTCAAAATAAGTACAGTGGTCCTGAAAAAGGTGCTTACAGTGAATCACGTGATTCAATGGGATTAATTATAATTCAGAAAAGAATATAATTCTGTATAAAATATGGGGTCCAGCAGTGGAGTGTAAAGATCAGAGGGCAAAGTTGGTGTAAAATATTATAAGAAAGGCAAAGATGGAGAATTGAACAGAGCAAGATCACAGCAGGGGTTAAGATAAATAAGACATTTTTAAAGTACATACGGAAGGAGAGGGCAGTGAAGGAGACAGAAGGGCCTCTTAAAAATGGCAAGGGTAATTTATTGACACAAGTAGTAAGGGCATTGTTTAAGGGGAAAAAAAAATGAAATGAATTCTTCGCCAGAGTGTGCAGAGAGGAGAGGGGACAGATGCCAGAAAGAGACATAAATTTCCTGGAGGAGAAAAAGAAATGCTTAAGGAAATCAAGATCATACCAGTGCCGGTGATCAAGAAAGTAGAATGTCAGAAAACCAAAAAAAAATTGCAGGAACAAACGCAATGTATCCCAAAATGTAGGGAGAGGAGAAGAAATACTGCAGAGATGCTTAGAACCTGGAAAGCGCTTGGCGGGAAGCCGTATGTGCCAGCAGAAATCTGACACTGTGCTACCATATGGTTAAAGCTAAATTCAGGTTGTGGATGCCACCCAGCAAGCTGGTATTTTTGCTTCAAAGACCTTTTGGCAGTAAAGGAAATTTTGCTAGCAATAAAAAGGCCAGTCTTCTTTGCTTCCTTCTTGCTTGCCCGGTTTCCTTTCCACCACCTGCTTTTTGCAAAGTTAGGCTGTGACAGAAAGGGTGCCTGCGAGGGAATATTCCTGAGGAGCTGTGTGGCCACCACGCTTCACCACAGCATATCTCAAATCCCCTGTTGCAGTTACAGTACTTGGTGCCACTCCCAGTGTGCATTACTACCTTTAAACTGAAGTTTTTAAACAGTTCTAGAAAACAGAAGCCTTACCAAAGACATAGGGAATCCACATTAAATTGCAAACTCAGTGACCTCAGTCCATAAAAGCTACAGACCCTAAAGGACTTGACCCTGCATGCACCAGCTCAGCTTTGAGCACGTGACTGTTCCATTGACGCCAGTAGAACTGCTCATGAACGTCCATCTGAGTACACGTGCTACTTCTCCAGTGAAGAAGCAGTAATTAAACTGGGCCTACAGCATGTATATCATACAAATGGAAATAGCAAACAGAGCAGTAGAAGGACTAATGTGGAGGGAGATGGTATCAATGACATGCACTTAAGCAGAGTCATGCCCTAAAAGAATTTGTGGGGAATTTGGCTACACTAAGAATAGACAGTACTTGGAGCAGCAGTGGGACAGCTGCTATTTGTAGAAGTTTAGAATGGCTATTCTAAACTTAGTGTGCAAGTATTCAAAGGTGGTAAATACTGAAGGATATGCATACATGCTACCAGGAAAAAAAAATAAAATTGCTGATTGAAGAGCACAAACAGGCAAGGTGCTGAGTGCCAGTTCCTCAAAGGAGCTACACTGATCTATACCAGTTGAAATCCAGCCCCTACATGCTTCCTTCCACTCCTAGCAATGAGATTTCAGAGCTCTGCATCACGCAGGAACATTTTTTCACTATGCAGGATTATATGCACAGGGCCTAATCCACTGACATCAAGGGAAGGCCTTTGAACAACCCCAAGGGTTGGTATGGACTTACGATGAGTGTATGCGCCTATCATCTACAACACTTCCCCCAGTTACCACTAAGTGCCTTTATTCTGCTGGGGATGGCTTTGATAACACTCCCAATCAGCACATAAACTAAGGCCATGAAAGTAACATGGGTTGATACCAAGTGCAATTGGATGAGTTAGATATATACAGTGCAGGTGTGGGGATGACAACAGGGAGAATTCAGATACATGGTGTGAAACCTCAGTGATCAGTGACCAGGGACTGCACTCTGTACTCTTTGGGTGAAACTCTGCCCAGCAATCACTCAGCGACCTTTGCAGATGATAATGACATGCCTAAAATAAATAGAAGTGCAGCTGAGAAATTTAGGACAAGATAGAAATAAGAGCAGAAGCTGTAACTCTTTGGAAGATTTATAATTTATGACCGTTCCATGCCATGAGTTCAACTGTGACCTCTCAGCTGGCAGCTGTCTTTATGCTGCTTTCTCCTTCCACCTGCCTAGTGAGAAAACAGCCACCGTCTCTGTGAGCATGGATAAATCTGTCATACTGACTTACACAATGAACTCTCTGGAGGGAGACTGAAGTAGTCCAGAGAATAAATCTAGTCCTCAGAAACAGTAGCAAGGTTGTCCAAGTTTACAACATCTCCTTTTAACCCCTTTGGTGTGGACCTTAGTGGCTATAATTATAATGGGCACTATCTGACATGCTGAAGCCGGGAATCCTCTGCAACATGATGGATGTCTCGCTCAGGACAAGTCAGAGTTGGACACAAAAAGCATCTGGGACAGGCCAATGATGCAATACACAGCTCTCACCTGACGTTGCAGCTCTGGGCTTTAAAGCCTTTCCCAAGGACATCCAGGTGGGCAAAATGGTTTTACAAGAGAAAAATGTCTTCACTGAAGTGCTCAGATCACAAGGACAAAGCACTGAATTAGATCATTAGACTTTAAGGCCAAAAAGGCATTATTAGTTTAGATGGATTAACGGGCTCCTTCCACTCCTCCTACCCTTCTGATGGGAATATGGCAGACATTTAATTGATGCTTAATCTAACCCATGCTAGAAAGACATCATCCTCTAATAAAATCCCTCTAAGGCAAAGCATCCTGGTATGCTCCAGCGAAGTATTTTAACCAAATCAAATGGCTGTCTGTGACTGAGGATTACAGTTTGTAAAAGAAGCTAATGTTATTTTAAAATGAACAGTTTAAAAAACAAATATCAGAGACTACTTTTTGTTCATGGTTAATACTAAGAATTCATATCTAAATAGCTTATAAGGACTTTGGACTGTAATTCATCTGTGTTGTGATAGATGGTAAATTCATCCTAATAGGTAGTCGATGAATTGCCCATCACTGTAGCTTACCTTGGACACCTTTCGAACATATTTCCAACATGCCTATGACATCTGTTGAGCCACAGAGAAATAAGACCTTAGTACAAAGGCAAGGAAACTACAGATTCATACAACATTATGGCCAGGACCGATGCCAACACCACAAAATCCCCTCTGGACAAGCCCATTATTCTCACTAGACCTTAGTTTTATTCGTGCAATTTCTTTCTCCTGTAGCTCTAGTTTGCATCTGAGCTTGATACAGTCTCATGAACAAGGAAAGCCATCCCAAGACTTCTGCAAAGCCACATTCAACTTCACCATACTGTGGCTTTGCTCTGGAGGCAGCAATAAATGGTAGAACAAGCAGGTAAAGAGAGGCTCCTGCACCCACCTTCCCTACTGGAAAGGCTGCTCTGCAGCAAGGATTATTTTTATTTTTCTTCCAGGCCCTAGGGAGTGCGCTGTGACTGCTCTATATTATTCTCATCCCTCTATCATTCTCCTCCTCATCCCTGTTTTGTGTAGGATTTACAGAGTCAAAATCCTCTGCAATTTTATCTCCTCTGTTCCTCAAACCTTGGATTGAATTGTGAGTTGGATTGTGAATCTTCAATGTGCTTTTCTAAGGACAAAAAAGAAGCCGTCAAGAACTTCTGTACAAGTGTCCCTGTCCAAGTCCCACGGTAATGTAATGAATGACTGTGTGAAGAAATCACGCAACGTGCTATTCAAACTGCTAAAGCCAGATGCTCAGAGGTGCTGAGCACTCTCAGCTTCCCGTGACCTGAAGGGAGCAGGGAGTACTTAGACACCTTTACTATCTTGCAAAACTGGGCACTGAGCGAAAAACCTTGCATGTGCTTCTCTTTAAACATGCATTTCCATATTGCTTAACTATCTGATTCTGAAAGCATTTTGTTAGAAGCTGTGCAAGGCACCTTCCAGTAATGGAGACGTACTGCAGTTTCCAAGATTCAGTTCATAAAAGCACTATGGTAATCTTAATATCCCAGATACTGTTGACAGTAGAGTAGTGCAATGTAGCATAACTGTCTGCCAGTTAAGGTAATGATCAGGTGACATGTGAGAGAGAGAAAGAGGGAGAGAGGGAGAACAAGCTACTGGCCAGCAGAGGAAAACTGTCGTACCTCGTTGCTCTCCTGGAAGAGATTCTGCTCTCAGGCCTTTCACTCCTACATTTCAGGTATCATCCTTCTCTCTCCTTGCCTTCTTTCCAACAACATGACTTGTATCTTCACAGGGCCTCACATCTCAGTTAAGAGTTTATTCCCCTGTGGCATTAGATACTATTACACGGCAGAAAGCTGACACCACTTTCTTATAGACCTAAGGTGACAAGATCTCTGCAAGCGTATGTTCTGACCCTCCTAACTGATGTTCCTCCTCAGACT
>VYZV01032504.1:51035-78876 GCA_013401275.1 Pandion haliaetus
TTTCTCTTTGTTTTAAGGGCAGCTGTGCGAGGCTTGCTAAGACTGCTGCAAACAACTCTTAAGAAAAGGCAATGTTAAACAGCCCAAAGCTGTTAAATAGGTGTTAAATAAAAATTGGCCAAGGATAAGACCACAGTCCACCTGTGTCTCCATGTAGCATGAAGTTGTAGGTAAGAGTCAGCGTCAAACAGAGAAGTAGCTCCCCCAGCTTCATTGTCCTTCTTTGTCTTTGCATGTTTTCCTTCTCCTGTCCTCAAGGCAGAGGGGGAATCAGGCTCTGAGACAGCAGCAACAATAATAGCTCCAACACAACCTTCCTGTCTCTGGAAAGGACAACTTATCACTATTATCTTCCCATCAGGGAAAAAAATTAGTCTCCACCACTACAAGAAAAGGGATGAGAGGCTGTTCAAATAAAAAACTTCCTGAATAACTGACTTTATCAGTGCTTAACTATTGTCCACCTTATTTTATTTTCTAGTATGATAAAAAGATGTATAGCTAATGATTTTTTGTTGAAATCTAGAGTAGACTATGGTCTTCATGTTAAAAATTCTTGGTTTTATTCTACCTTTTATTACCCACTGGCAGCACCAAGTTAGGTTTAAACTTTTGTCCCATTTTTCCCAGCAAAAGTAAGAAAGCAACCCCTAAATCCCACTAGCAAGCGTCCACTGGTGAAGCCAACCTAATTCAAAAGTTCCTGTTCACTTTAATGCTCCCATTTCAGAGAAATTCCCATTTCCAGGAAATTTTTGCTTCAGTAACTGCTCCAGCAGTCAGTATAACACAATATTACCAACACAGGTTCCAAAGGTTAGTTTTCTCAGGTGTCTGCAGGTGGCAAGAGCAAGAGGCTATGCCATGCCATGGAGGTGTGGAGGAGGAAGCTCTCAGCCTCCATTCACTCCCCAGCTCCAAGCCAGGTCCCCACCCATAACACTGCCCACAGATTAGGAAGCCCTGTGCCACGCTGCCAAGGAGAAGCTGCTGTACAGCACTTACTGGTGACCCCACTAATACTGGTGTGTTTCAGAGGTGTCACAATAGGACACTCTAGATGCTACTGGACTTTGTGACAGGGTCTAGAGACATCTCAGTACTTGAGATTTCAGTCACTATATAAAAAAGAAAAAGAAAAAAAAGAGAGGGGGTGAGAGAAAAGCAGAATACAGATGGAGGAAGGGAGCACAGTCTGTTTTGGTTTTATTTTGAAAGGGTTGGGTTTTTTTCCTGAACTGAAACTGGTTGCATTTAGCTTGCAGCCCTGTTTGTATGGTGCAGATACACTAATGATTAATGATGTGTCAAGTGGTTCAGAGAAATTCAATTCAGACCCACAGATACTTGTCAGTCCCCAAGGAACAAGAGCATTTTTTAAAACTGACCCACTAATTAGCCATGAAAAGATTCAGGTAGTAGAGCACACTTGACCTTATTCTCAATGGCAGCAGCAGGTCTGATTCCAGGGAGTTTCTTTTACTTCTTTAGTTTTCCTGCCTCAAAACTTGAAAGGCCACAGTCTAAGAACAGCTTCTGTTCCTCGGTAGTTTCCTAAATTTTCCAGATGATATTTTGCACAATGGTATGTCATTTCATGTTGTATCAATCACATTACAGTATGTCACTTAATATAGCATAAGGCAATATGATTGACACAATCTGAGATGACTTGTCGCAACGCAACACGTCAACTGGGACATTTGTATGTTTTGGGTTTATGTAGACACACGCACATAGACCCTTCAAAGGGTATGGGGTGGAGGGAGGACACTCTCCCTCCTTTCAAAGTTTCCACAACACTTTCCATTGTGGCGATTGATAAGCATCTGTTAAATATACTGAAATGTATTCAATTCTCGCTCTAGGCTACCTCTACTAATAAACTACCAGAGCTTGAGTTTAGTCCAACCTCTATGTATAATGTACACCTTCTTGTGACATATAAAGTGCCCTGTTCCCAAGAACAGCCTTACTGTTAGGGAGTGGCATAATACAAAAACTCATTACAATTAACCACTTGTCCCTTGGTGGCATCTGATGCTAATTCAGCTCGCAAACAATTAATTTGGAATAACCTCACAAAGCAATCCCTAAGCAACAGTAATTGGCTAATTCCCCTCTACTTATGGCTATGCTCATTATATTACAGACAACTTTAAATCAGGCTGTCATCGCTAGTTCTTGCTGTCACCGAGGCGATTCAGAAGGATGAGTTACTACACCCACAATCACTTGTAACCCATCTGCGGGAGGAAAGCTCTGTTCAGGAGCACTGGGAAGGTGGGAAATCCTGAGCTGCATTCTTCAGGGGTTTGAGAACACAAGCACAACTGCAAGGAAAGCTGCAGAAATGACAAGAAGCACGGCTTCTTAAGGAAATTTTAAGGAAGGTATGTTTGCCATAAGATCTCCAGGCAGTATGGTCTGGCAGAGAAGCCCTGACTGGGCACTGGGATTTCAGTCATGTTACTGTATTCTCTGTGTTCTTAGAGTTTGGCTATATGGCAAGGTGCAGACACATGCCAGCTAACCAGGGCCACAAAGAGAGTTCAGACACATCTGCACCTACGTGCAGGTTTCATGTTGTGCTGCCCCATGCCTCAATTCTACATTTAGCAAACAGAGCTTGTACTTCACAGGAGTGTTCTGAAGCTAAAACTCACAAATGGCTGAAAGATGCACTGGGACTGTTGAAAAGTAGAGTACAGAAGGATTTCACAAGCCTGTTAAAGTAAACTGGATCTTTCTTGGACTGCTGCCACTTTTTGCATCTGGGGAAATAATTTAAGAGTGGCAACTGTACAGCCAGATGTTGCAAAAGTAATATTTTAAGTTATTTTTTGCAGCACAGTGTGATGCTACATAGAGATATCAGAACATACCCTAAATATGCCAACTCAGGTACCAGGAATGGTATGTTCTGTCCGAGACAGCTGTTACAGAGGTGGCCAGAGAATTCAGCAGGTTAAAAATAACCATGTAAATAAAGACAACAGTAACACCCCAGCACCAGTACTTGGGTTAAATATAATCTAAACTGTTATCACTATCAGGAAAATACTGCATAGAGTCTCACTCACAGGGACAGCACCAGAAACAAAATCACTTTGGAGCTCCTAGTCAGTATGATCTGAAGGTCTCATCATGAAAGGCACTGAAGAAACATCACCTTCACTTCATATCATGTAAATTGAGAAGGCTTAGTTCCCACAGAGTGCATCTACAGTATAAAACAATACTGATCTTTATTGCTGCACATAACTTGCATATAAACTTGGCCAATACAATATGATACACAAAAGAACCCAACTTTTTTTTTTTTTTTAAATGTTGTCGGTGACATATTTCCCATTTATTTCAAAGGGGAAAAAAAGAGGTTGGCCTTTTCAAATACATCACCCAGCCGATGCACAACTAGCACTGAGCACAAAGCCCACTGGTTCCTGAGTTTCTGCATAAGCCCCCAAAATCAACTAAAGTGGTGCATTAGCCTAGTGCTGGAACAAGTTTGCATGGTAGGTTGTTCCAAGTCTTCTCCCAGACAGTTTCAGCTCACTGGGCTGAATGGCGAGTTTCTTATTAAGGGATATTAAAGTTCCAGATTTGAAAAATCCTGGAGCCAGAAAGCATATGGCAGAGCCAACTCCAGACCCAACACGACGGTCATGTGAAATTTGATTTGAACTCAGTGTGAAGGCCTTCCTTCATCCACATGGATTTGCAACCTTTGAGTTTCTACTTTGCATTTCTCATCAGAACAAGCCCCAACTCTCCAAGCAATCTTTGGTCAACATAGTCAAGTTTCACACCAGTTTCTCATTAAAATATCACACAGAACTTCTAATTTGGTGTGACTTCAATGCTCATAGTTAGTTGAAACTGATCTCATGAACATCAAAAGTGGGTCAAGGCTCCTTCAGCAAACAGTATTTAGAAAAGCAGGAGTAACACTGCAGTATTTGCTTAAGCACTGAATCCTTTTTTGAGTTGTTAATAGCCTCTTTGCAAGTGCTTTCAGGTTTGATTGCCAGCACCTTGCATGGTTTTACCTGAACTTAAGTGTGGCTCTATTATATACATAAGTGTAGCTAGTATCATACATGACCACAAGCTCCACAGTGACCTCAGTAAAATTACAAATCGAGATTCAGCCTTCCATTAATCTTTCTACTTCTTTGTATTAAAATGCTAACATCACTTCAAGGTCCTTCGTATAGTTTAATTATATACCTTCAGTCTGATAGGTCTGATTCAGGCATAGATAATGAGTAAATGTATTGCTATTGATGAGCTCAAATTATCACCACTTTCATTTATATGATTTGATGGAATAATGGAACAGTAAATTCTTTCCCCAGTAAATGTAATAAGGGACAGCTCTTGACATCACTCTGAAAGAAGGAAAAGGCTGCTCTGCCAGCAGGAGCAGAATCTGCACCACAGACAGCTTGCTGCCATAGAAAACTGACTTGAATTAAAACAGTTAACTAGAGTGATCAAAGTCATTCAGAGGGGAGCTGCCTGGAACAATTCTTAGCAAAATATTTTTTTGATCAAAATATGCTGGTTTTGTCAAAGTGGGAATGTTTCACAGCAATATCTATTACAGTGAAGTTTTCAAAAGGAAGATCTCTGACGCTTGGGCTAGACTGCTCTGTCACTGGGAAGGAAAGAAATCATAAACCTGACTTCTTTCCCAAAATTCCCTCCTGTGAAATGCCCAGGAGCCCTTGCTTCTGTTCTAATGATGAAGAAAAACAAATTCTTTAAAACCTCAAAAGTTGTTGCAAACACTGTCATTCTCTGGCTGGCCCCACACTGAAAAGCTATTGCTGACTCTGACTCCTAGCTCTAGGTATTACAGAACTTGTGGTAAGTCAAGACCACCCAATGATGTGAAATCTGTATCTATAACACAAATTTCTGTAAGACCTTTAAGATCAGATTGTGCACAAAGGGAGTGGGAAGGATATAACATTTTCTTCTTTAAAATGTAAAATATTGTTATTCATTTCCTTTCTGATCGCAGCCCAACACAAGCAAATCAAATGGGTGCGGTACAAAGAGCTTAACAGTGGAATGGCTGCAGAAGGCAGCTCTACTGATGCAGTAAGATCAGCTGTGAGGAGGTAAAGATGTGTAAAAAAAAAAAAAAACAAACAAAAAGTAAAATCTAACAAGTATTGCATCTTTTAGTTCACTTTGTACTGGTACTTTATGCACTTTTTTTGAAGTGTACAAGAGTTGTCACGAAGGACCTTGAAGGTTTAACATAGGAAGAAATGTTTGCACCATTCAAAAAAAAAAATTTTTTTTCCCCCCACTAAGACTTGCAGTGAACTTTCTCTTAACAAGGTCCTCAAAGGAACTTCCAAGGGAGTCTCAGCACCCACTTCTTACCTTCTCTCACTGCCTCACTGCTTTAATTTCTCATCATGCCTTTCTCGGCCTCTCCCACCTCACTGAGGAGCTTGTCAATCCTCCAGCACTCTCCACTGACCTTTCCGGTGTCGCCCCAGCTGTCTCTGGAGCTCAGTTCTCAGGCTTCACTGATCCAGTTTTCCCAAGCTATAGCATGAGCAGTCATAGGGCATGATCTCATCTGCCATATTTCATTCCAAAACAACAAGTATTAACACTTGCATGAGCTTTTATCCATTATGCTTTTGCAAAAACATACACCGCAACAGCAGGGCACTCAACAGCAACAAGGCAAAAAGCAGCAAATACAAGAGTCAATGATGTACACCGCCACAGAACAGAGCCCTCAGATCCTTCTGCAGAAAAAAAGCCAAGGAATTTCAAAATGTTAACTGAAGTTGTTTGCCTCATATTGCATTCACTAAACCTGGACTTTTTCAGGCCGCTAGAGACATGTTTCAGAGGCACACACTCTGCTTCACTGACAAAGCCGTATTGTTGACTGCAGGGAGAATAATCACAGGAACCCAACAGATCATAACTCCCATGACAGGGCATGAAGTGGGGGTGGGAGGTAGAAGCAATTTTCTCAGCTAACCTTGTCGCAGGCCTTTAAGGGCTTAATAAGATCATAACCAACACCTTGAATTATATCCTGAAATAAACAGGTAGCCAGAACAGAGCACAAAGCTCAAGATTTATGGGCTAATAGTAGGTGACCTTCCAGAGAAAGGTTGCTACAGGCTGTACTCACTGAAGTCCTTTGCAAGAGCGGCCCCAAGCACTGAGCACTAACCCCAAGGTGATGAAGGCGTGGAGCACATGCATCACTGGGAAGCCATCTCCGCTTCCAGAAAAACCATAAAGGAAAGAAATAGTACCGTGAGGATTGGAACTAATGAAGTCTGGTTTCTTTCTTATTTGGTTCTTGTGGTTGATCGACTTCTGTGTCTAAGACGGCACAAGAGTCTGAGGGTTTTCTGGCAGCAGGAGTATTATGAGATTCCTTCCTGTGTGGATGCTCTGGTGTTAAATAACTTGTGAACTCACACTGAAACCACACTTTCAATAAAGGCTCTGATAGTGTGTCTCTTCCCTATCCAGTTTCTTATTTTCCCCAACAGTGGGGGAACTTAGTTACCTTTGAGCTTAAAACTCTTATTTCACATGGTGTTAAGAATGAACAACACTAAAACTGTTATATAAAATAAGGGGGGCACATGCACAGATATACACAGAATGCAGATAACCTTCATTTTCCTTCAAAGCTAAACTAAGATGACAGTTGGCTGTATGGGGAAGATTTATTCTCAGTGGCAGTGACAGGACCCAATGATGATGTTTTCTGAAGAGAGCTACAAGTTCATCTTTTGACCTCTCATGAGTGACCAAGGGACATCACACCTGAATACAGATGACAGTTTGTGGAAATATCATGAGCCAAAGGCAATGCATAAAAATCTGTTACGATAACCAAGCAGGGTGTTCAGTTGCCCATACGGAAATGAAGGACCTGTCTCAGGCCAGCCTCAACAGGGCCAGTAAGTAGATGCTAAAGTTTCATTACTTCATCTGGTTGCAACCCATCTTAGCAAACAGGTTCAGACAAGGTCCATAAAGTAACGTCCCAACGCCTTTAGGGCCAAAAGCTCCTCCACATCACCAGGAGGGGTGCACAGGAAATGGCAGGACAGAGCAAAGAACTTGTGGTTTTCAGTTCTGTGATAAAGGACATGCTGCTAATTTCCAGTCCCACCAGTATGATAGGTTTATCAAATATTCTTTACAAGGAGGGAAAGAAAATAAATAAATAAATAAGGCGAGGTACAGATTAGAAAACCCTGGGGCCAGACTGATTCCCTCAATACTGCTGAGTAGTATAAATCAGCAGTGGTACCCATTTCTGCGGTGCTGGTTTCCTGAGCTGAACCACAAATCTCTTGGCCCAGTTCTGCTTACCAATTTTATGTAGAGCTGGGAGATACATTGCTCAATCCTCCTCTCCCTCCACCCCAAGTCATCTGCAGATGTATTGGTCCCAAAGGTCACTACCTGAAATTTCCATTAACTTTTCTGAAAAATAAAAGAGCTCAGTAACCAGTACCACCTTTTAAGAAACTATGAGCAAAACCAGGAATTCAGCAACCGAAGCGACAGACATTGGTTAGGCAGGTGGCTGATTTTTATTTAATCCCAAACCTGTGCTATAAGGAAAGATGAAACACAGCCTATTCTGTGTTGCAATTAATCCCAAAGGTTAATTTTGTTGCGGGTACATTGTAAACAATGGGGATATTTACTTCAGAGTCCAAGTACATCGCAACCGAGGGAAGGCAAAGGGAAGGGCAGTTTGCATGGTGGATTAAGAGAAGGCTGCAAGACCTGGTGAAGCCAGTGCTGACAGATTCCCTTATTAAAAAGCATAGCCTTGTGGAAGGCCTGCCATTGACGGCTCTGACATGGCCGAACATCAGAAAATGAGGCACAATTGGAAGACTGTGCTCTGGCAGGGACAGTGGGGCTAAGGGGCACTTCTAATTTGTCAAAGTTGTATCTAATTCCACCGAACAAAGTTCGCAAAGAGAGATGAGCAGAATCCACAAATGATTGCTCATTCACCAAGCCCTGATGGAAAGATAGGCCAGCACACAGCTTGGGCTTTGTAGAGTAACCTGAGCTGCTCCAATCAACTTTGGATAATTCTGCCTTGTGGGCATAACAGTTTTCCTTGTTTCTTCTTTAATAGGATTATTCCTTACAATATTAAAAAGATAACATCAGTGTCTTTCAGTGTCCCCATAAACTATTTCTAGGTATATGAACAGATGCTTCAGGTGGTTTTGTTACTATTTCTGATATACACTTACGAGAAGTGAAGATCTAAGAGAAGAATTTGATTCAAGTCTGACACTTGTTCTGTAAATAAACTAAAATCACAAACTTCCTTTTGAAAGAGACATACTCAAAACTGACACAGTAAGAGCAAAAAAGAAGAAAATTACCATGTTGAGCATGAGCCAAGCCCTGGGTTCACTCCATTGATGAGAAAGTCTTGTCAAATACAAGTAAACGGCAATCCAGCTATATTTAGAGTTGGAGGCAGCTTTCCATTTACAACAATGGATTTTGGATCAGGTCTTCAAATAGCCGGTTCTCAGGCGAGAAATATAATTAATGCATATAAAAAAATTATTTCTCCAAATTAAAATAGAAGCCATAATATATTGTGTTGCAGCTTAATGGTATTTTCAGGACACAAGAAGAAAGAAAGCAAACATCTTCACCATTCCTTTCCTCTCCAAGGAAAAAGAATTTATTATTAAAAAAAAAAATCACCATATTATATTATATTATATTGTCACCTAGGAATGAGCTCATTTCTCTCCTTGCATATTATTTTAAATCCAGCAGCCCTCACAGAAACTGTATGAAGGCAAGACTGAATAGAGCATGGATATCTTAATGCAGCAAATTAGGTAACCAAAATCAGTGTCCACTTTGAAACCATCAAAAACTGAATGGTTTGCAGCTACCCAACACTTTCATGGAATTAAGTGCTAGAGACTTAAAAAAATTGCCCTAAAAGATTCTCTCAGCAGTGTTTTCAATTTATAAGGTACATTATTTGGATGAGCTAATGCATTACTCTTCACTTCATTCAAAACCAAGCCACAGTGAGATGACCATTTAACTTTGAATTTGTCTACACCTGGATCTCGTACAGATTGTTCTAACACAAATCTGGTGGTAGAAAATTACTGCTTACTGGGAGGCAGAACAAGTTTTGTCTGGAAATATGTTTCAGATCTTAGTGCTTTTTATGGGTTTTCAGCGGCCTCAGCAGGCCCCGTATTCTCCCTACATCAAACAGACCACAGACTGGATTCCTGGGATGCTATCCCCATGAGGATGACATAACAGCATCTGCTTGATACTACAATTCTGCTTAAAGGTGGTGCCCACGTTTTTAAGTGTGGCTAGTAATTTCAGGTGTCTGTTTACTAGCTATTTGGCTCAGGATATTGTAAAGTTATCAGAATTTCATTATATATCACATAACCAATCTCATTTAAAGAGCACCCATTAAACAACCTATAGTTTGAAGTAGCCATAATTATCACAAATTTGGTTTGTATTGATATATATTATATATATTAAAAAAATATGTATTTTTAACTTTTTTTTTAATTATCTACATTGCCAGTAAGACACTGGTAAAGTAACCAAGATCATTCCACCTCTAAAACTGACACCTTAAAAAAAACCACTCAGCTATAATATTTTTTTATTTATTAAGTAGACCTCTAATAAAGGCTCCACTTTTGGCTAGGTCTTTGCACACACACACTCACAAAGTCCTGCTGTCTGAGAGGCAAGGACCGCCCTACTCCTTTCCTGTGCCAAGAGAAAATACATCTATCGTGGTGCTGGCTTGCTTTCTCTTCGCTAAAGTACTAGGGAAAATGAGGCTGTAAATTTGTTTGGGTTTTCTTTATTTTTAATAAATACATGAATTTTAAGACCAGACAGGACCATTTATCTTCTAGATAATCATTTGACCTTCTCTCTAATCTAGACTAAAGAATCCACCTCAGGGACTTCTTTCATTCAGGAAGTCTTCATTTAAATACTCAATCTATGACATCTCCTGGGAAATTCTTCCATTGATGATTTAGCTTTACTATTAAGCATATACATCTTTTCTTTAGCCTAAATTTATCTATTTTATACATCCAACTAGTGGACCTTGCCATGGTGTTTTCTCCTAAATCAATGACACTTGTTTTGGAAAACAAAACCAAAAAGTCTTAGAAGTTTTCTCCTGCGTAGGTGTGTGTAAGCTCCTAATCTCTCCCTTGAAATAGTTTAGACCTTGTGTTCTGAATGCCTGACGCATTACAAAACAATGAACGAAGCTACTGATTTGCTTTTCCAAGGAACAAACAGAAACATTTCTGTTGCCTGATGAAAGGGTATATGGAAAAAAAAAAAACGGCAGAACCTGAAAGACTCAGGACACCATCACAGCACATAGCCTCTCTATCCTCCCTACTCCACCACACCTTTTATGGGTTTGACTAAAAAAATTCCCTTCTTAACTGTAAATATAATCTAACCTGATGCCTCATCCTTTGACACTTCACTGTTTGTGCTCTTTGACTTGTCCCCATGAGACAGCATCCTGAAAACATTGTGCAAAATTCTCCATTGCAATTCAATGCAATTCTGATGAAGCTGACTGTGTACGCAGGCTTACGCCAGCTGAGCATCCTCTGCATTTCTGAGCGCACTTCAGGTATTGCAAGAGTGTGATTTGGGCACAAAGTATCAAATACCAGATTTTTCAATATACAAATATGGGGAAATGAAGAATAGCAAAACATTAAGATTGTCCCTCCACCCACAGACTGAATATAAAAATCCAGATGTTTGCTGCTGTACCTAGGCACTTGGGAGCTGCTAGTGTATTGGGTTTCTCTCACAGGGGGCTGCCAGTATCTGCTCATCACTTATGGAGGCAGACAGGTGGCAGATGCATTGGGTTACATATGAAAACCCTTCTGGTACAACCACGCTTATGAGGCTTCCAAACATAAGAAGAAAATTTGTCAGGTAATGCTTGCTCCAACAAGTTTTCAGGAAGGCTTTTGCAGGCTGCTCAGAGGTTAGCAGCAGGGAGAGCAGTGTGCAGGCTACAGAGCATCTCCTTAAATAGAAGGAGGAAATGAGAGGCTAGAAAGTTGAGGTCTTTACTTTGGGTTGAATTCAGTCTCAAATGGCATTTGAGAGCTTAGCCACAATCTGTCCATATATAAATAAGACATATTTTCATTTGCTCTGAAACTCTTTTCACAGCTTCCAGGATCTTTTCAGATCCCACATCCATACCACATTTTTTAGGTGCAGGGAAGCTGCTGATTAAGATACTGGTAAAAATGCTCTCATCTTTCTAACACCTTCCATCATTAAATCTGAGAGCAGTATAAGATCTGAATAAAACTATACGATGGTTTTGCTACCATTACTCCCCCTGTCCTTGCCCCCATTAGGCTGCATAATAAAGAAAATAGTCACATTCATTTTTCATTTATACACACATTTTTGGCAAACTCATTTCCAGGTTTTTGACATATTTTTTTTCTGCAGCAGAACGAAGGTTTGCTTCAATTTTATTTTTTGATATTGCTTGTTACTTGTTTACAATGAAAACTTTTCATTAAATGTTATATTGCCTTTGCATTTTTTTTTTTTCCAAAAAGTCTTGTTTTCATTACAGCTGTTCAAAAACCTGGCTGTTCTTTTAATTTGATGTAGGTAAACTACATAGACTACCTTGAAAAATAACCTTGATCCTATTTTCAATGTCAGCAAATGTTTCTGATCACATCCACAAGCCCTATAATACTGTTTAAGGAATTTTGCTGTATTGTTATAACATATCTGCCATGTAGGGCCATGCTATAGTGATCTCTTGGACCCCCATATCCATTGGGTTTAAGTATCATGAGAGAAACCTTCAACCTGATTCTGGATGCAGTGAAGCAGGTAAACAGAACAAGGGCAACAGGTGAACTCAACCCACATGTGCAAAAAGACAGGATGCTGTGTTATTCCAGTTTAGGTGGGGTTTTTAGGTTTGGCATTTGGGGTTTTTTTTTTTCATGATGTGAGTAACTTTATGATACCCGTCTCTCCTCCAACACAAAAAAGCTTCACAAAAAACAAAAAAAAGCTTTCACAGAAGCTACAAAAATTAAAATACTTTCTGTAGTTTCATTTCAAAATGACATCTTCTCACAAAAATGAATCTATTACTCCTCTCTGTTAAAAATTGATTTCTAAGGCCAAAAGCACTTCAGGTATTTTTAAAGCATTTTCTAAAAGCATATTTTTCTTGCTACAAATGGTAATACTTAAATGAAGACAAAAATAAACAAGTCTCAACAACTATAGGAACAAGTGAGGGGTTTGTTTCTACTGCAGGAAGGGGCTTGCCTTTTCCGATTCAAGAAATCTTTGTATCTGGGTAGAAAAATCATTGAAGTCAGTATGTCATGAAAGAGCATGGCCAGCTGCCCATATCGCTGCCAAGCGAACAACATCCACGCTGCATAGTGTTACTGGAGCTACTCACTTGTAGCTCAGAAGTAGTAGGGCCACGCTCGTGTGGGACCTGGCCAGGACTTGGCCATATGTCTTAGCAAAACTAACCACCACTTCCACAGCCCTTCACAGCAAAATTGCTATTGCTTTGGAGGGATCCGCTAGCTCAGGAGTCCAAGCTGCTTTCTATTACCCAGTATGGAATGTCCAGTGGGAACTTGAAAACTCTTCAAGGTGAAGAGGATGTCTTCTACATGCTCTGAGAAGCACCAGCTGCTTCCCTGGGCTCCGTAAAATAAATCAAGTGTAATAATAAATAAATCATACAAAAGGTGTTGAACATGTTGCACTGGAAGACAAATCTCTGCTCTCTCTTTGCACCCACGCAGACTCCGAGAAGTCTCTGTATTTTAGCTCAAATGCAGAGACATCCTTTTTCTTTTAAGCACCATCCACTTTAAAAAGGAGAATGAGAGATTGTGCCGTTTCTTGAAGACTCAGCAGCACCAGCCAGAAGGGATAGTGATACAGAGAGACATTTATGGAAGTCACTGGGACAGTCATAATTTCATGGGCAGGCTTGAAAAGCTCTTTTTGGGCAGATGTAAAGATCCCACTGAGTCCTTTTAAAGGTTTTACAGAAAGAAACTCATCAGTTTTCTAGCATTTCAGTGAAATTAAGAGTCCATATTGCTTCTGCTGAATTTTCTTTATAAACAGTACCTGTCCATTTATGTATTGGGCTTTCGCAATTGACTTGGGAAATAAAAGCCCTCCAGAGTGTTCACAATGAGGTAGAAGCGCCACATGGTAAGCATGGTAGTTTTAACACGATGTGCAATATTTTCTTGATTTGAAGAGAACTCTGGTTTTATAAGGGCTAGCCTTGTTTTTCCTCACACTGAGTAAAGTCATTTCAATGGGGAAATTTCTTTTTTATGCTTCTCCACTACTTAATATGCAATTAAACAGCTATACTATATGGTTTCTTATGAAAGGAGTCAGGCATCATCTTAACACTTCACAGCCAATATTGCTGCCATTGGAATGGAGCCCAATCTTCTCACCTTTAGCCTCCTAAATAAACCTTACTTCATACATTAGACATTAGACAGAAGAGGCAGGAATAAAGTGTCCTCAAGGTCACCAGGATTACTCAGCAGAACGAGGATTACTTGAAGAAATGCTGCACTGTGGACACATCAATTCTTAACTAATGATAGAGTCAGTTACCAACAGAACGGGCTTTAAGAGATATTTAACCCATGCACAATGCAGAAGTCATCAGCTGAATAATGTGATAATGTGTGTGTGTGATAATGTTTCACATCAAAGGTGAACACCACAACCTGGTGACGACTCAGTAAGCAGGTGTCTTTCTGCACAGTAGCTAAGATGCGAGACCTAAAAAAAAAAAATCTTAGCTTCAGCTTCAAATAAAATAATTTTTTTTTGGTCCCTTGACTGCAAAGACAAACATGTAGCTTAAGAACACCCATGACTAACTTTACAGACAAGATGGACCCTCAGGAGAGGTGTGAAGTCCACTGGGAGTTGTGAGAGAGATGTGAATTCATTTTGCTGGTGTGTTAGTTATGAAACCTAACTATGCCCATTTAAATGCCACCATCATCAATTCTCATTGCTTGAGTCCTGCAAGGAAGAAAAGACATGAAGATTTGCATGACCTGCCATCACAGGCAGATCATTATGGCAGTGAGACAGAGCAAAACTTTGCAAAATACAACTGCCATCCTGGCTTCCAGCAGGTTAGTGTTTACATGAAAATATGAAAGCAAGTAACATCCTTGATAAAAATTAATCCACTGCTCCTATTCAGAGAGCTGCAACCTGAACACCACCACCACCATGCCTCCACTCCCATCTACTGGAAGAAGTCACCCAGGAGCAGAGGTATTTCTTACTCATTACTGTTAACCATGTTCTTGCCACACAGAGGTCAGCCTGCTACTCTGCTGAGTGTGTCAGTCTGTGGTTCCACCCCACTGCAGCCAGAGCAAAAAGCACCCATCTGTTTATTTTGGGGGTATTTCTCCTACAGACAGTGTGCTATCTGCCAAGTGACTAGAGGTTGTGTCCAGGACATCAGTTTTGAACCTGGGAGGTTTCCATCCTGTCAAATGCAGGTATTGCCCTTCTCTTAAGTGACCAGTCCTGCAGTAATGATCTGAGGCAATGGGACTAACAGCTGCGCTCGTGGATACCTGGGTGTGGGGCAATCCTATGGGTGTGCTTAAGGTCCTCCAATGCTCCTCTTCAGGGCAAGCGCTGTCTTTTCTTATATATCTGCATGGCCACTAGATTCCTGGGGCCAAGATCTCAGTTAGGGTCTCTAAATATTTTTGTAATATAAATAATAAATGAGAAGGATAGTATGTTGTAACCTACAGTTTTGGGTTTTTTTAATATGTAACACGAGGCTTATGTTTGACACGATAAATACATATATGAATTTACCATTTCATCACACATGTCTAACTATGAAACACAGCTGCTGTGAACGTTTCCTACCGCGTTGCAGTATTCTGCAGTAAATCAGCATAATCTGCATTACGGTACCATGTTTCACTGCAATCTTGAGGAATTTTTCAATTGCCTCTCTTGCATTTCAACTGAGATCATTTAGCTGAAATTATGAAACACGCATTAGCGATTAACGCTTCCAAGATTCCACATTACTGTCAAATCACTAATACATTACCTTTCATAATCTAATTTGTTCGCACACTAAAATACACAGAACATGCAGAGCTTAGCAAATGGCCTTCTAAAATGTCACAATTTTTTCTTAATTATTCCTTAAAGGGAAAAGAAACACCCTTGCAAACATCTAGAATATTTGTATCAATGTCCTCCCTTTGGGTGGCCTTCTTTCTGCCTTTCATGCATCAGCTTCAGGACCTGACAAGGGACGAAGCTCCATACATCACACTTTGCTACTGGTGAGACACTGCGAACCTTCACCAAGACAAGGAGCACTTCCTGTGCAAAGAGCATCTCCTGTGACAAAGCATGAAGAAATCTTAATGGACAGAATCGATCCATCAGCTTTAGAAGGTTGATCAGAACTGCCATACATCCCAATTTTTTTTTTTTTTTTTTGGTAGAAAAACAATGAGATTCTTACTTTTCGCCTATACACCAGTCAGGATTTCCAGTTTAAATTACAATACCTTTCAGTGCACTGAGGTTTGGGCTATTAAACATTCGCGGGGAAGAAAGGTTGGGGAAGGAAATAGGATTTTTAAAAAACACAACACAGAAGCCCTACGAGAGTGAGTATCTGGCAACTACTGAGAAATTTCTCACTCTTCCAAAGAAGAACAGATCATAAACCCCTTGAAGTGCACAGCAGCACCACACAGTATGACAGAAGTCGGAGACTAGAGGTGAAATGCAGCAAGAGTTTAGCTTTCAGCAGGATCAGGACTTCCTCTTTGAACCCAGTGAACCAGCTGATATTTCTTCATTGGCTGGCCAATGAATAAAATCTGGTTATAAAGTTGGCTTAAAGAAGAGAGGGGGGAAGAAGGGGTGACCGACCGGCAACCGAAGACATCCTCCTCCTCCCAGCTTTTCAGCTGCATGGAGGCAGGTGTGTCCTGAGCAGTCCCTGGGAACACCAAGGAGGGACATCTGCTAGATGCATCAGATTTGTCAGGACAAGGGAGACTCAGAGTAATGAGAAAGGTGTTGATGCCTGCGTAAGGGACATGAGAAATAGGCAGAAGACAGAAATACGGTCAGATGAAGAATACACAGGAGGGAAAAGTATACACTTCGATGAAGAATGCAACAGGGGGAAAAAGAAAAAAATCAGCTAACCCTGGGAGAGGAGAAGGAAAGCAGGAGGGCCTGGCTATTGAGAAGGAGATTGTCTGATGTGACAAAATGTTGGCAAAAGAGGTTACAGAAGATGAAATGAAGGAGAGAGTTTGGGGACTAGAGGTTAACAGGGTCTCATGACTAACACAAAGAAAATAGCACAGAAAGCATTTTCTCTTGTTCAGCACAGGTTTGATCAGCAGACTCTTACACTTCCAAGACAAGCTAAAATCTGCAGTTGTTCTACTCATGGTAGAAAAAAAATTATAAATTCACATTTGCGTAAAAGCTCTGACATCATTTGATGAAAGCTCAAACCCTCTGTATGAAATGCTCCAACGGTCACCTGAACCTCAGCCTTCTTGAGATCTTTCCTCCCCATTTCCCTGCAGATCAACCATGTGAGCCGTCGCTCTTCTTTTCCTGGTCTCCAGGAGCACAGTCCTGTCCGCCTCTAACACGTGGGGACCATCTTTCAGCTCTTGCTCAGATGATGGTGGTGAAAGTTGACTCACAGTATTTCAGCAGACCAAGCTATACTGGCTTTGGAAAATCAGGGGAGGCATAGCTGGAAACACCCGACTGGCCAACATACCCCAATTAGTAGAACTCCCTGTGAGTGACTAGGGTTGAGCTGTATTTTTTTCTGAAACAGAGATAATTTCTTCACACTGCAGCCCACCCTTTTTTAGAGACTCTTTGCACACCTCATATGCAGAGACTGAAGTGACTCAAGTCACATTTCCTGCCTCTGCCACAGGCTGTTTTGACCCTGGCTCTTACCACCCACATGTAAAGTAAGGTTTAAAACTGCTTTGCAAATATAACCATCATTGCTGGGGCAGCGTTCTGACACTTCAGTGCTATGATGCAATGGGGTTTTTGGTTTTTTACTGACTAGCAAAGTTGTACGTTCATATGCCATGTTTCATCCCGGCGTAACCAACTGCTTCATTTCTGTTAACAGTTCAACTGATTCAGGCGATGTATGTGCTCAACTGCTCTCACAGCCCTGGCATGCTGAAGTGTCCTCTCTCCTCGTGTTACCACCCAGAGTCCTCTCGCTAACATGATTTATCACTTCGGTTGATTAAAGTAACAAATATAAAAAGGAGGCCCCAACACCCCTCATCTTTGTGTCCATTCCCCCTCATTCTGTAATCAAACACTGGGACTATAAATGACTACTTAAACAAGGAGAAGCAGACAACATACACTATGGAAAGAGACTGGCCCAGGCTGTCAGCTGGTACAGATTAGCATATACTGAGTCAGATCTGTGTGCAGGATTGGGTTCTCAAACCTCCACTTAATGACTTCACTCAGTCTCTGACCTCAGCAGTAGTGAGTACAAAAAAAACCTGCACTAAAGACGGTGAAATACTGTGCCAAATTGACATCACTGCGGGACAGAGAGGTACATGACAGCAAGGGATAACACAAGCCAGCCCATAGGAAATAAGCAACTGTCAGCACTCACATACAAGTGATAAAGATATATATTTTTAAGTGTGTATTTACACAATCTCAGATATCAGAAGTTGGAGCTAGCCATATCATGCTGGCTTCACAGTCACTGCAAGGGGAAAAAAAAGCAAAATGCTCTTTCCTACGGAGAGAAGGTGGCAGTATAAAAACACATGCAGTCTTTTATTAGCTGAATCATCCTTGCTGTAGCTGCCCATCCCCTGACCTAAGGATATTTGTACGTAGTGTTTTGGGGGAGATAATTTTCACAGCATACCTCAGCTTCTTACAATGCTCTCAGAGACCAAAGTCAATCCTAGGTCACTCTTCCAGTGTAGTTTCCTTTGTACTAAATCCTACTTTCAAGAAAATTCTTGCCATGGTTCAGTGGTATTTAACCTATCATATAATATCCAGGTTTACTGTGTTAGAAGAAGCAGAACAGTATTAAGCTTTTCCCACAAGCCTGTGATTGCATTTGACCCAGTAACCTGTATTAGATTAACATTTATTCTACAACTCCACAGCAAGCCTTGGACCTAGCTGAGCAGCAGTTTATAGAGGACACTAACCATTTTTACAAGTGGAGCAGGAAAAGGGAATTGAATCTGAGGGAGTAATTCCAAGCAAGTATGTTGCTGCAGCGGTTAAATTGTTTATACGAGGAGTTGGGGAATTACATCTGACTGACCTCTCTTTTTATCTGCTTAAAAGACAAAGTACAGGTCTCCATGGCAAGTGCTAACTCCTGGGGAATGCGGTATAAAAATGCATCATGGTAACAGAGCCTCAATACCCACCAAGGCAGGAGACCTTCAAAGCAATGTAAGTTAAAATCACCAGGATTAGAAAGGTTTTCACATTAGCCAGCCTACAAACAGGTTCATAAGCATTCCTGCTCACAAACCATCCACTCTCCTACACTTGCCAGACAAGATGGGGGTGGGGGGTATTGCTTTTTATTTATTTATTTAGCTTTGCATTAATCTTAACCTCATGCTAGTTTAGCCAGAATAGGATTGTTATTGTCAGCATTTAGAATAGAAGGCCAAATCCTATACTCCATTGATTGATTAAATCCTCTGAGGACTTTGGTTCATACAGTTGAAACAGCTTCTAAATACTGTTGAAAATGGGTTGCATGTTAAAAAAAAAAAAAAAAAAAGGCATTAAAATCTGGCAGGAAAAACACTAGGGAAGGTTAGGCTACAGCAGGAAATACGCAGGTCTCCTCCATTTATAAACTTACAGAGTCAGAAGCTGGGCAAGAGGATTAGCATAACCAAATTTCATTTCATGTAAAATTTCCAACATATCTAAATTTATTCTGCTTATTATCATCATCTTACCTGCCTCTCCTCCCACCAGTACTATACAACTAGTAGATGAGTAAAGGATATGTTAACAAAAAAATACCCAAAACACATCAGAAAAGGAATTAAGTGAACTTCTAATTCACACCCATTTCTTCAAGTCAAAAACCCACTCAGTTTCTTGTAAAATGCCAATATGCTCCCTGAAAACAATGATGCATCTGAAGTAATACAAACTCAATCTAGGATTTTCAAAGTTCAGCATTTAGAAATGAGAGAAGGGAGGGAAGAGAAAAAGTCTATTATCAGCATAATTCAGATTCATTCAGTTACTCTATGAGCCTCTCCTGAATGCAATGAGAGGAATTTATTAACCGAACCCCAGTTTTCACAAGTCCTAGAGAGCTGGACAAGAACAGGACATTCAAAGAAAGGGTTGTTTTCCCCCTCCCACACTGCAGTACAAATCTTCAGCTTGTGCAGGTTGGTTTGACTCCAGTTGTGCTGCTGCTTTGCAGTGAGCAGAAATTGTGCCAAGGAAGATCCCATAAACAAAAAATCAGCAGGAAGCTTGTCTGGGGTCAAACTTACTAGGATGGCACATGGAAAGCTATTGGCTTGGTGTGGTTTTGTACAGAGAGAGATAGGCACTCTTTGAAGTGCATCATCTGTATTGGGTCTGTCTGAGATGGAGTTAATTTTCCCCGCAGCAGACCTCAGTGCCATGCTTTGTATTGGTAGCTGGAAAGGTGTTGATAACACACCAGTGTTTTGGCTACTGCTGAGCAGTGCTCACACAGCATCAAGGCTGTCCCTCCAACATTCCCCCCTCACCAGTAGGCTGGGGGTGGGCAAGATCTTGGGAGGGGACACAACCAGGACAGCTGACCCAAAATGACATTCCATACCATATGATGTCTGCTCAGCAATAAAAGCTAAGAGAAAGTGGCAGGGGTGGGCAGACATTTGTTATTACAGTCTTTGTCTTCCAGAGCAACTGCTACACATACTGAAGCCCTACTTCCTGGGACGTTGCTAGACATTGCCTGCTGATGGGAAGTAGAGAATAAATCTTGTTTTGTTTTCTTTTCCTGCACACAGAAAGTTTCCACACACAGCCTTTGCTTTACTGAATTGCCTTTATCTTGACCCACAAGGGGTTTTTTCCATCTTATTTTCTCTCCTCCACTGTCCTGCTGAGAGGGGAGTGATAGAGCAGCTTGGTGGGCACCAGGTGTCCAGCCAAGGTTAACCCACCACAATAATCGTAAGTCAAAACAAGTAAAATACCACCTTAAAGGCAGGGGAAGGTATGTGTGCTGGAGTTGTGCACAAACCTTGCATCATTTTTCTGTTCCTCTAAGCCAGAGCACCAGATTTCCAGGAAGGCTGTAAATCCCAGATCCCAAGGAATTCAAAAAGGATATAAATTGTGACCTGTTTATGAGACATTTACCTCTACTTGGTAAGGCTGTTTAGACTCAGCAGCACAACCTGCTTTGACCCCATTCTATTTAGGAATCAGCCCAATTAAAGGCTGATGAAACGCTTTCTCTTACACCACAATCAATAGGCGCAATTCTGCAGCCATTAGTGCTGTGCGGTTACATGGCACTGGAGCAACTGTCCCTCCTGTGAGTTTTCATACCCCTATTACAGCAAGGGCAGGTGGAACCTGGAGGCTAATCCTGTAAAGCTGTTACTCCTCACCCAAAAGAAATTGAGGATTTGGCCTGGGCTTTTTAAACCATTTTATTCAGAACAACAGAAGGGGAAAGGAGGGGGGAAGAGGGGATTGGGAAGAAAAGCAATGCGTAAGTGCACCTGGGAGATGTTTTAAAGACAATAATGGAATAGGCCTAGGTCTTGGATAAGAGTGGAATCTGCCCTCCGGATGCTACCTACAAACAGGCTCGAGCACATTGATGAAACTGTTCAGCTGAAGCGATTCCTGTCAATATAATGAGCACTGGGTGGAAAGAACAGTGTATACAAATGCCCTACTTTAAAGCCCCTGTGTGAGGAAGAGAAAACAAAATATTTTTAAAACAACAGAACCAGACAGTAAGCTCTATGCAGTCTCCCTCTTTCCTTCAAAATAATCTCATCTCACTCTTCTCTTCCCATGCCAGGCACTCGGCACAGTCCAACTTCCAGGAGCAGATGTGAATAGAGGGAACTGGTTTTAGCTGACTGTGTGGGTTTTGCAGCCTTATTCTCTGCCTGGGCACAGAATGGCTCATGGGCCACCTCTACCTTCAGCTGCTTTTCATTTTTCACTGTGCTGGACACTGAGCAGCAATATTTGGCTGGACCTTTTAGAAAAGTGACTTTCCCAAAAAATAAATTTAAAAACATATGAGAGGAAGATGACAATAGAGAAGAGTCTCGCCAAGAGGGAGCTGTCGTTTTTTTCCACAGCACTTCCTGCTGTGGAAATGCTGCTTAAGCGGCAAAATGTCATTCTTCTCTCGCTACATGTGTTCAAGGGCTGATCCTGCCCCCTGTGAAGCTGATGCCAAACTTGCCATTGCACCACTGGGCCCTGAATGATGGATGTATGGTGGTGGTGATGGATGCAAATCATGATCTTGGAAACGAGTGGAAGAAATTGGTTCTGATTTAGCCTGTTCAGCATTAGTGGGAGTCATAAAGCATCAGGAGAGTGCTCCTGTATACAGTGTGGGGGATTTAAAGTTCCTGTTAGAGAAAATGTGCTCAGGTAGAGCCATTTAGCAGTAGTCAGTAGCATTAATTACCTGTGTAAGACACAATATGGCATCAATGCAGCCTCTGGATTCTGTACCCCTCATTAACTGTTTCCCCATTAACCTTGACTGGAATCACATTCTAAGTCTGAGTAATAAGATTTTTCTTTTTATTTGTGAGCATCCCCATTTCATCCTTGAAGCTTCTCAAATTCTTATTCATTGTAAATGGTCCTGCTTGTAATAAAGTGCTAGTAGAAGTATTTACTGTTTGCTGCTTAATTTTGTCCTCATGGAAGTCAACGGATGCCAGCTCCAACAGTAGTTAATATACCTTTGAGCACATGCTCTGACCTTTCTCCAACTCATGCCTGACTTCATTCTCAGATCTCATTAAACAGCAGAAATTATCCTCTGAAAGAGCAAAACCAGAGATGTGCAGATTTGCCACAGAGCTACAGAGGACAGCTTGATTTAAAATGCACCATGGTAAAGGGGAGGGAAGATAGTGGGGGGAAAGCAAGATTCTTCTCATATTCACACTAACAGTCATATAAAAATAAAGCTGCTTTAGAAAGAAGCAGCTTAGCCACTGTGTTTGAATTCTTTTAGTCCTGTTTCTTGGATGGTTTTGGTGTTTGCTCTTGCTAATGCAAGCGATCTGAACAGAGGAGCTTGGCCACTAGGATGCCAGGAATTTTATACTTGTGCTCTGGCTCAAACACTGCACTGTTTGGAGATGCCTCTTGCATGTTTAGCACCGGAGGGCCTAAGTTCACATGTGGGCACAATACACTGCTCATATAGCTCCCCTCTTCTACTATTGCAGAGCTTTATTCTCTATTGTCTACCGTGGAAGCAAATACCCAAGCAATCCTGTTTGTCTAAAACCCAGCCAGGCAACTCTCCAATATTTCCCCTTTCAGTGAGTATACAGTGGTAGCAAGACACTATTTATGCATTGTCTCCCTAAAGCCTTCTAAACGAAAATTATGGTTTAGTTGCTGAAAGTCGAGTGTGCCTTGGCTGAGAGACAACTATGGGCATTCCAGCACAAGNATATACCAGCCTGAGAGAGCCCACAGGAGGGCAGCGAGAGCAATCAGAGAGCCAGAAAACATGGTCTTGGGCTGGGGGGAGTGGCCCAGGGTGGGGTGGGGACATTAAAAGACTGCATAGTCCACAGGAGACTGTGGGGAGAGGCAAGGACTGCCCCGAAATATGCCAAAGCCTGCTGCAAAGAAGAAAATAAACTCTTTTCTATGTCCTCTGAGGATAAGGCAAGAAATCAAGGGGTTAAGTTACAGCAAGGAAGATCCAGGCTTGTCCTTGGGAAAGGCTTCCTAGCAGCAAGAAGAGTTCTGCTTTGGCAAAGATTGCCTCAGGAAGGGTGTCAAATTTCTGTTATGGTAGGGTTTTAAGAACAGGTTTGCTGCATATCTGTCAAGGAGGGTTAGATCTAGTTGATCCTGCCTTGGGGAAAAAGACATGGCTAAATAACTTATTGTCCTTTCTAGCCCCATTTGCTAGGGTCCAGTGATACACCTTGCTGTACTAATACCAGTAATCTAGGCAGAATTAATAAATAAAGCTTAAGTGTCTACACAGGCAGCCTTGTAAATTCTTTACAGGTAGAAAAATTTAGCAGCACAGAAGTGAGAAATTTAGTCTACAGATCCTGACCTGGAAGTGCAGATGAGCCTTGATCCTGCAGCAGGCAGAAGGCAAGCAGGTTATGAACCGCACTGGGCTGCTTAGATTTGAGCAGTGCTGGGAGGCAATACCCCTCCCCAATTTCAGATTTCAGGCCCCAGCAAGTCTGCAGTAAGACAGGAAGAAAAATGATGCTGCCCTTGGAAGATTTCTTTCACAAAGAGAGGAGTATTTGTCACTACCTGTAAATTCAAGCATAGCTGTAACAAAGGGCGTAAGAATAAATAATAAAAGCTGGAGAGCCCAAACCTACCTGGTAGCACTTATCCACATGTGGAAAGAAAAATTCTAGAAACTCTGACTAAACCTAAAAATCAGCACAAGTTCCTTACACTACTACTGAGATGGTAAGACCACATGCAAGCTAAATGCATCAAATGTATCCACTGTAACAGAGAGTCAGTGTTCTTGCCTATTTGCTGAGTAAGAGAGTTTGGGGGTTGGTTGGGGTTTTTTTTCTTCTTGTGTGGTGTTTTGGTTTTTTTTTAAATCACTTTCGCTTCCTGCCAAATAAAAGTGGAAAGCTTTGAAGTATTTGCAAACCGTTAGTACAGGTAAGTATACAGCTCTGAACACTTCCAGTCTGCTACATTTGAAACTTGACTCATGGTTTTCCTAATAACAATGCCAATGGAAATTTGGTAATTTTAGCTGGCTCAGAAATACCTGAGTTTTGTATTTTTAAATACAGACAGGAAATTTCATATTGTGCCCTTTAGATATCATTAGCTTTCACCTTTTATTTGAAAATGGTCTACTTGAGGGTGTGATGGTCTTCTCCTTTACAATTCAGTTTGTTTCCAGTGCTCCTAGATTTCTTGCCTCTCCACTGAGTACCTACAAAATACATATATTCTCCCACGTTACCTCTGAAATATGGTACTCAGGTTCAACCCTGGAGAACAGAAGGAGCTTTAGAGTACGAACAGCTAAATGAAGGCTGTAATATCCAACCTGGCTTGACATTTTTGTCAACACAAATAGGGCCAAGTATATTTTCATTGCCAGATCTTTTGGCCACTGCCTGCATTTGATGAACTTGTTCTTCTTTAACATTGGGACTTTATAGATAGAGAGTTTGGACCATCTCCATTTTTACTCAAGAGGTGAGTGCAGTTATGAGCAGGTAACTATTACATTTTTAGTATTCACTGTAATCTCATGTCCTCTTCATTGCTGATAAGCAGAAGAACATCCATGAAGAACAGGAATAGCAACATAACATGCTCATATTCTAAGGCACACTGGGGGGATGGGGGGGAGAATGAAAAGTATACAGAGAAAGAAAAAAGAAAGAGACCAGTGTCAGAAGTTACATGTAAAAAGCAACCTCTGTCAAGTCATCTCAAAAAAAGAGGCAGAAAGGTGTCTACTTGGCCTTATTTCTGTGAAGCAATAGCTACATCCAGTGGTCACTGGTGCCAATTGACACAGGGTGCTTGCTAAAATCTGAAGAGACCTGCGGTTTTGGGGAAAGGGCAAAAGGTAGAGAGCATTTTGGTTTTTAATGCAACAGCCGCTGTTTCTGTTCACAGGCCTGTCCTGTCCTTATATAGTTCTGGTTTAACTACAGAAGAGAGGCCTAACTACTATGAACTGTGATAATAATGTATTCTGTTTCTAATCACTCTTTTGCAGAGGAAAATCAATTCTGATTTTAACAGCCTTTCAGCATGTCTTAAAATAAATTATTTGCTGGTATTACATATAGCAGTTCAGAAAAACCCAGTTGTTGCTTATTGACCGTTTCTTGTTCTGCAGGGAGTTTGCTCTGCTACCAAAATACCCCCCAAAAGCAGCATTTCCAACGCTCACAACAGCGAAAAGAAACAGGAAAGGCTACTTTCAGCACAGCAGGGGCAGCCCTGCCTGTGCAGAGACCACCAGGTCAGAGCGGGAGTCACTTCTGCACAGCCATGTACCCAGGTTCACAAAAGGAAAGGGCAAGTGCCTTAGGGCAGCCTTGTCTGTGCAGCAGCAAAGCCAGCAACAAGGTAGCAATGGGATTCAGCTACACTAAAAAGACAACGGAGTGAGAGACACTGTCTTGCTCTGCCTATGCAGCATCTCCCCAAGACGCCACTTTCCTATCCAACCACAAGGCCAAGAGCCTGTTCCTGGGTTCATCACAGCAGAGCTGCCCTGCAGTATCCCCACAGAATGACCAAGCAGCCAGTGGTTCTGTCCTCCCATCTTTCCCACAGCTGCTTTTGTGTTTTTAGCTTGCCAAGTTGAGAGAGGTATGTAAACTCACTATTTCACAATATTTCCCAGCATGACAAACATAGATGCTTCTTAGTTTCAGTCTGCAGTGCCCATTAGAAAAGCACAATGCATGTGTTTCAAGAGCAGGAGTACACACTTCTGCTTAACAATTCAAGTAGCCAGGGCAGTCTACTGTGCGTAGGAATTATTTTTTCATCTGTTAGCTCCCATGTGGGAAAGTCCTATAGGATTTAACTGAAAAGAAGGTCCTTTCTATAGAACTAGTTAATCATATTCATTCTTCCCCTAGAATTCTGCAGAAGAGTTAAAAAAGATTAAGAGAATAGCCTCTCTCTAATCATTAGAGCACTCTAATTTCAATTAATTCAACTTTAAGTTGTATGGAGGTTTCATCCTCCTTGCACACTGTGAAATGCTTTCATAAGGAATGGAACAAGCCTCATGGCTGTGCATGAAATGCTGTCCACCATCCTTCGGGGGGAGGGGAGGATGGAAATCGGGGAGGGCGGGTGGAAGGGTGGAAGAGACGAAAAAGCTGTATTCTGTCACGTTTCTTGCACACAGCTTTTTCTCCTACATGCTTTGATGCACCAGGAAAGGCAAACAGGCCTCAAGGCTGCAAGACGGTTAATTAACTCTTTGAGCATCAACAACAGCAGAGCTTTCTACAGTTTTGCTGAAATGCTATGAAGTCCAGAGATGGTAGAAGGATGGAGAGAAGGGAAAAGCAATGTGCCACAGGAGGAAGAAAATGCATCAGCTGCTGTTTGATTACACACTGCTAAGCAAAGTCTGCTACAGCATCAGCTAGTAACACAGAGGGGTCCAAATCCTTCAGCTATACAACTGGAGGGGTGAATGCTCAGGTTTTGGAGGCTAACTGCATTCATTCAGTCCCTTTTCACACAGTCATGCAGAGGAGTGGCTTTTGTCAGACTTGTGTTTTAGCCCAAGGAGACCACATCACATTTGGTGTGTGGGGAATGGCTGAGGACAGAAACCAGAGCACATGAGGACAGAGGAGGCAAAACCCAATCTACCTGAGGTTGCTTAGCTCAAGACAGCACCACTGCTTCCTCCTGACTTCTCTCGCATGAGCTTAGGTATTTAATATAACCCACTGCATCAACAAAAAAATCACTGCAAGATTTTTAGGAGCTAAATACAGATTCTTAAAATGGATCAGAAGTTTTGTGGCTATTTCTGCTCAGTCATTCCACAGAAGATCACTTTTATAACATTAGATATTAAAAAAGATCCCTGTTATGCAAAACTTATCTCTCATCAGATCAAGCAGCAGCTGCACGTGATTTTCCAGTATCAAACATGCAGGTGTAGCACACTGAAAACATTTTGCCAAAGGGTGCTGCCTCCACACTCCCTTCCCCCACTCCAATCCCCACCATTCCTTCACATGCATTTCCCTCCCCCCTTCAAGAAGAACCAAACAGAAAAAAAAAACAACAACAACAATGGTAAAGCAGCAGGAGACAATTTTTGCATGTACCAGTCCAAACAGCACATAGCACAGTGACAGAGGAAAAGCACTGAGCTACCTGAGGGCAAAAGGCAAGCCAAGCCTTAAGAGCCAGCTTTCATGCTCATACCTGATCGCCAGAGCACAGGAATCAACATTTATGCACAGGCTCCAGATTCCACAGCTGTACTACACCTTCCACCAATGCAAACTGCACTAAGGAAGGCACACAAAGCATCATCTTTCCTTCTCCATCCTCTCCCAAGGGAGGCGAAGAACATGGTCCCCATCTACCAGTTATTATTAGTACTTTTTGTGCTTGGTCTGATTTGCCCACTTGGGGATACTTACAGGCCTGAAGAGCAAAGCAAAGATGGCACTCTCTTCCTAGTCTCTGTTTCTATGTCTGCTTGCCTGGTGCTGTTAGGAATTGAAAAGACTTCAAAAGTTTCAAAATACCCATGATACCATCAAGCCAAAACATTTAAGGAATCTAAATAAACCTCTAAGGTTCCCGAAATCAGCTTTGTAGTTGTGCCAGCCACAGGCTGCCAGCAAAGCCA
>VYZV01032504.1:88332-103708 GCA_013401275.1 Pandion haliaetus
ACCCCATGATGAAATGATCTGGCGGTCTGGAAGGCTGAAACTCTCTCTATCGCATTGCCCAGGTGGGGGTATAGACTGCAAGGCAACAAATAGGTTTCACTGAGCATGCACAGTCTTTGCTAGGAGTAAAGGGTCAAGAAGTTGAGACAGAGTTCAGAGAACAATATTAAAAAATAATGTATTTGAGAGGGCTTGTATCCCCTTTGAGTGACTCAATCATTTATTAGTAAGTATGGACTTTACTGCCCCATGAGAAAGGCTACAGGGGAATACAGAGTTCAAAACCAATTAAAAAGTCTTATCAGATGGGAGCTTACCCTAAGGATCTCTGTAATTATGAAAACATCACCAAAAAATCCACCAAGGAGTAACAAAAAACTTAGATAAGCTTTAATGACATAGAAGTTACAGGCTACATCCTTGACCAAAACAGATCAACATAGCTTTCTTCAGGCAGTGGAACCACTAGGATTTACATCGCTAAAAATCTGACCCCAGCTGTGGAGCCAATTCTGGTAATACAATAGCCTTTGTGATCCGAATGCATATAGAGCTTCCCTCAACATACTTCTTTGTATCTCTTTGACAATAATATTATTTAAAAAAAAAAAAAAAAAAAAAGAGATATCTGCTCAAAACAAAGCTGTGAATTCTGTGAAGTCTGAACTGACTTTTTGTAGGATGTGCTGTAAAGGATTTATGCTTAATTCTTATATTCCTTCATAGTTACCTGCCAATGCCCAACACTGAATGCACAATTATATGAACCTTTGGGTCTGACTCAGCATGATCATTCTTCTCTTAGTTACGATCACTCTTCTTTCCTTAGCTATGATCACTTTGTGGCACTGAAGAGTCTAGTCCTTAGTTAGTATTTTACATAGATTTGCTGTGAGGGTAAGATGGTGACAAACACCAGCAAAAAAGTACTGAAAATGCACCCTAAAAATCTACTTTCTTTCCTAAAAAGCTGTCTGTCATGTTAAAGCACAAAAAACTCCTATTTTCATTAAAAATAGTTATGATCATTGAATTAGAGGAATGGTAGCACATTGGGGTACGCTAATTTTATTCACAATTTTTCTAGAGACCCTTCAACAGGGAGACAACCTACAACAGTTACCATTCATTAGAACAGCATTTTATAAAACTGAGGGCCTAGATCAGGCTTATGGCTATTTCCCACTCACCCTTTCTGTTTCCCCAACTGCATTTCCAATGTTTTGCATATGGCTACATCAAAGCTAACCATAAATAAAAAGTTAACATCCAAAGAGCTATTACATCCTATAACAGCATGCTCATAAAGTGCATGTAAATAAAAAGTGACCTTTTGTTTAAAGCTTGTGATTTCAGCTCTGCAGCTTTAAGATAAGTAAAAAAAAAATTTCTCAACCAAGTTGTGTTAAAACAGAAACTGGTAGGAAAATGTCCACAGCTGGGGCTGCAGCATACAAAGTGCTGCAACTTCTGCAGGCAGTCTTAGACATATGTGCAGGAAAGGACAAGGTACAATCTGTGCAGATCTGTGTAGGCAAGGGGCTGGGGCAGACTAGTTCTCCTTCCCTCACTCCAACGATCAAATCAGGATCTGTTTCTTTCTTGTCTGATGGGGAGCAAGGCTGGCCCATGGCTTTCAGCAGTTCTAACAAGATTAGGTGTAGATCCACAGACATTACTGCAAAACATGGTGTACCTCCTTTAAGACGATCATTTTAGTTCTTTAAGTGACCACTTTTTCTTAAAAGTTGCCTCTTGTATTCCACAACAATGCTGGGTGGTGCTACTTTTCCAAAGATGGGATCAGTTTGAGCAAAGCAAATGGTGACAGATCCCCCAACTCAATGTTTTGTAACTCAGCTCATTCTCTCTATGCTTATCTGTCCACACCAAATCATTCAAACTTTGGTCTTACCTGCTGCAAACTCACCTAAATCACTCAAGATTATTCTTAAATGGTGTCTGGCACCAATTGAAAAAGTTACTGGAGAGCTGTTGCCAGCTTTAGAGAGGGTAAAAACCACAGTATTTGCATGTAAACTTTGCTTTGGATTTAGTTCATCTGAAAGATTTGAATCAGTCACTCCCTACACCACTGCCAAAATGCTGTGTACCATGAGCAACTTCAACCATGTTCCTACTGGTGTTGGGTATTTAGCAGAGTCTAGGAAAATGATATGCAACATAACATGCTCTATTGGACAACCTCCCCACAAATGTTTCTTCCCCTCAATTTTTCTCTGCCCTCCTGAAAACAGTAATATTCTATTTGTGTTATCATTTCCTCACCTTCCCCCTCTGGTAGCTTTTCAATGTCTGACAACAAGCTGTTTTGCAAGGCATACTCAGGGACAGAAGTACACAGTATTCTTACTCAGCTAAAGTATTACCCTGCTCTTCCTGCCAGCGAGAGGAGCAACAACAAAAAAATCTCTTTCAAAAATCTCAAGCATCACACACTTGCAAACAAGTTGCAGTAAAACTGCAGCAGAGCAACAAGACACCAGTGATGCTACTGCCACTTTTCCCACACCCCTCACTGCAGAATCTAACACAGAGAAAAGAACAGATGCAAGCAGCAACGCATGATGTCTGGGGGGGGCACAGAGACCTGTACACTCGGGAGAGGTGCTGTATAAAATGTGCTAACGTGTAATAGCAGAGCATATTGGAATGATAAAGACAGGACTGTCTGGGGCATCGTACTTCTGTTTTCTAATGGTTATGGATTCTGCAGAAATGCTAATGTTTGCACTAAAGGCCCTCTCAGCAATATTTTGCAGCCTGAATAACTCTTTATTTTGAATTGTTTAATTAGTTAATGAGGTTGGGGAGAAGTCCATCTTAGGGATCATTAGTTAAGGCTTTAAAACATGGAGACTGAAGACAATTACTGTCTGAGGGAGTAGCAAAACTTCCCAACTTGTCAGCCAAACACATAATTACACAAAGTGCACGAGCTGCACCAGCATTTGCAGGTCTTGACATCCAGTCCTGGGCCAGGCAGGGTGCAGGTACATAATCTGAGGCAGTTGCTTGTGACTTCTTACATCAGTCCCCCCCTCATCCAAATCCATGGGGCAATGAAAACACACAGGGAAACAGCCCACTTCAGCAAGCAGATCCAATGAGCGTGCTTCTTCTCTTAATGACCCCAAAAAGTCAATCTCCATCAGGTGCCTAACCATTACAATGTGTACAACATGCCTAAGATTCAAGCATGTTTTTAACCATAGGAAATGTTAAGTTGCACTAACAGAGAGATATAAAAATTGGGTGAGAAAGTTCAGATTGGTTAAGCACAGAGTTTAGTTTTGCTTGATAACACAACTAACAGAAGTAATTAAAGTTGGTTTTTTTTTTTAAAAAAAAAAAAATGTTCTCCATATCTGTTGTCCACCTGGACCAATTTTTCCATTATGGCACTATAACAACATGCCAGTTTTGTGAAGAGGGATGGAAGATAGACAGACAGGTGAGTAACTCCAAAACATGAAGGTAAGCTATCCGAGTGTGCAGTGTATCTAAACAAATTCTTACTTAGTCCTTAATGATCTGTGTAGAGTCTTTGCTTCAGGCCAAGTTGTTTATACATGTAGCACTTATTAATAATTAACTTTTTATAAAAAACTATTTACAAGCAGAACTTTATATTAAAGTGCAAATCTAAACCCCATTACAGGAACAAATATACTGTTCCAGGAGACCAGTTACTGTAAGAGTTTAATATAATACAAATCTGCAGTTCTTCTAAAGCAGCTAGTTTTAATAAAGTCTGTACTTACCCACATAAAAACACACAACCAGTTTGCTTTTGCTACCATCAGCTACAACCACTCAACAGTGTGTACTGAATTATGACACAATGCTTGTATGAACAGACAGATACACACACAGGTAGGTCTCTCAAGAGTATATATGGATAGGCCACATCCTGTACAGTGGACAACACAAGAAGCATGAGTTAACTAAACTCTGCTACTGTGAGGGCTGGGTAAGTATGAGTGGTGCTCAGCCAAAAACTCCAGTGAAAACACAATGAAGCTCAGCTGGAAACAGACCCCAAAAAAAGAAGAAAGTGATTGGGGAAGAAAAATACTCACAGAGCAGCTTGAAAAGAGTATTGCTAACATCAGGGTTCTTGAACAGCAAAACTGTCATAAGACTCAACACTGGGATTTCATTCAATTTCTTGTTTTCCCAAAACAGAGGTGATGGGAGACTTAGGCTTTTGTCTAAGCCAGAATACAAATCTATTGCAGTGAAGGTCAAAGGAGGAACTAACAACTGTTTGTCACCTCCATTTTGCTACAGTGAGCTTACTGCATGCTGAAGTTCATGTAAAAATCTATTCTTCTTTCTTTTGGAAGTCTCATCCTTATTTTGTTACCTAACTGAGCTCTAAAAGCCTTACCATGAGCATCTCTTCAGATATTCAGAAAAATCTGGCCCCAGCCTACCATTCTTCTACTCCAGCTCAGATGCATTTCACACAGAATCAAGAAAGTTTTAAACTTCATGGGGAAAAACAATGTTTCTGGAAATAATGTTCATATTAAGCTGCTTTTTTGTCTCTTTCTCTCTCAATTCTTCTCCGCGTAGCTTAGAGAAACTCAAACTTATCCCAGCTGTCATACCTTCATATCTCCAGCTGTGGCCCCTGGTGTCTCTACTCCAACTCCTAAATTTCCTTTCTGTCCCATGATGTCATTTCTTATGCTACCAGTTCTTCCCAGAAAGCTGCTTCCTTAATAAAGTGACTAAGGGCAACATATTTACAGTGCTGAAACAAATCAGTAAATACAGTTGCTCCGTTTTGGTTTTTTCCTCTCTCCAGGTTTCAGAAACCTTTTAGGAAAATACCTCCTTGCAGACCATTAGTAGAGGAAACAGAGCTAAGTAGTAAAATGCTAGTGCGTTATACTTGCAGGGATGAGAATATGTAACAACTGCTACATTGCAAATAATTTTCTTAACAGTTAAAGAGCCAGGAGAAAACAAAGGTACTCCTTGAGTTTTCAACACCACCAGAAAAATCCTTTTATGGTACTTACCTTAAGGGTTGGGGTGCTATACCAAAATCATATTTATCTGCAGGCTAGTAGGAGGCAAGATCAACTAGCCTTGTTCTCACCAAAGTATACTTTGGTTACAGACCGACTGAAATAAGGCTATTAGCAAAGGGAATTCTTACTCAAAATTAAAACTGGAAGTAAATTTAACCGCAAAACTATTCTTTCCATATGTGCCTTTTTCTGTAGCTGCTTCACACTGTTGTTCTCTGGATCAAAATACGATAATCAGAAGGATCAGCTGGCTTCAACAGGCTTCCACTTTGGTTTTGATGTAAGTTTGCTAAGTATCCTCAATGAGAAAAAAGAGCTTTTTTTCTGCACTTTGGCTGCTGGACTTAGTTCTCAAAGAGTTTTAACTACAATCGTTTTGTTCAGTATTAACAACCATGGTTTTAAACAAACAGAAAAACAACCCAAAACCCAAAAAGCATTGCCCTGTCCCCACAACTTACTTGTGACAAGTAGAACATGTTCGATTTCCTGTAACAGCAAACTGCAGCACCTCAAGCACAACACAGTAGAAACTGGACAACCCATTTAGTTGAAAAGTTTCAGGTAGTTTATTATACAGGAACAGAAAACCCTGTTTACATTTTAACATCATTATACTTTCAGTGGCATTTTAGTCTGGGCATTTAGATCAGCACAGTGAGCTCATTAGGTAGTGGGAGTAGCTGTACCTACAGAGAAAATGTTACAGGATTTGGGATAAAATTTGTTAAATTACTGCAATCCTGCTACAGTTTTCATCCAATTCTGGATGAAGCATTTTATCCTCTATATAGCAAACCACAGATCTGTTACAAAAGAAGCTTCTACATTTTTCAGAAGACTATTTCTCTAATAAACTATCAGGTAGCACTGTGTGAATCATTTATTTTCAATTTGGCAGCTGAATGAAAACTAAGAAAAAAAGAAAAAAACCTTTCAGTTCAAGCTGAACTGAATTTGCATGGGTTTAATTTTTATCTCATTGAGCCAACAAAACCCAGCCTTCAAAAAACCCCACACCATTTCACTTGACAGAGACATTTCCATTGATAAAATGAAAGTCAGATATAAAGAAGACAGAGACTTACCACTTATTTTGCAGCCCATGGAAGACAGCTGGGGAGGGGATGGAAGGTCACAATTGCACTTTCACCCATGGAGACTGCAGCCCATCCCTCACTTCTCCACACGCACAACATATCATAGCAAAACACCTACAAGTAGAAATATTTTTCTCACTGTCCTCAAATGATACTATTAATGACAATATTATAACATCAAAATTTATATATTTCCTAGAGCGGGGCCTAGAAACAGGCTCTCCTACATACCTACCTTCAGTGCACAAAAGCACTTTGTTCTCTTTAGAAAAGCAGATCTCTTTTTTATACAAATGAAACTCCCCCAAGAAGAGAGCAAGACCAAGAAAGAGCCCATCATGCTGACAGGCTCCTGAGGGCAGTAATGAGCCTTAATTGCCCTGATGGGCCTCACCTGGGACTCCCAACCACCTTCCCCCTGCCCCTAACGAATGGACTGACTGCACCTCTCACCCTGGCCCTGACTCATCCTTGTGCCCCATCTGTCTGTCACCAGTGTCCGCTGGGCCTTTCCTGCTTCTCCATGGCCCAGCTCAGGGACTGCTGTGGGACTGCACTCCGGTGGGGCAGCCACTGCCTGGTCCCTGCCCCGCTCACAGCTCCCTACCTTGGTGCAGCAGCCTATGCCATAGCTTTCTCCAAACGGGGTGCTATGCGGCTTGGCCCCACAGCTTCCCTAGCCAAACTGGGAAACCCCACAGCTCCCCCAAGCAATGTGCCCCAGCCTTCTGTCTCTGCTGGAGCCTGCCCCACAGCTCCGGGTGAACTGCCAGACCCTGCAGGAGGGCATGGCCTGCAAAGGAGGAGAAAAGAGTGGTTGACACCATCATGGAAAATTAAGTTACGATAACTTATGCCAGAATATTGTAAAAACAAAGAAAAAAAAAGCTGTTTTAAGTCTTTCACTCTACAGAGATTATATTCAGCAAGTTGCCTCTCTTCAATTTGATTAGGAAAGTTTAAAAGGTCGCCACAGACCACGGAGTATTTGCAGCATGGAAATGAGTCAGCTTTCAGAGCACAGGGTTGAAACGCCTTGCTGAAGCAGCCTGTCCTTCTTGCACCTAAGACACCGAAACTATAGGCTGACACATGGAGTTTTATGTCTGCAAAGCATTTTCTGAGCTAGCGTAATTATATTTGAAGTTGTAGCATGATATAAACTGCTTTTAAGCCCTATAAAAAGCTTGTGGTGGTCTGCACAACAAACCTCTCTAGTGCTATAAGCCAGGTATTAGTCAAGAAAAAATGTTTTGTTTTAACCTTTCCCATCAAATACTCAGAAATTTAATCAAAATCACCCACTTTTTTCCATATGCATTTTTAATGTCGAGGACACGTCACGTGTCATGGGAAAAAATTTGCTGCCACAAATTTCAACTAGTTCTGGTAAAGAGCTATTTCTCTAGGAACAAGGGCCCCAACAGTGCTGAAAAAAATACCTAAATATAGCACGTGCAATAGTGAAATTTGCTCCTATTACTTCAGACTCCTGGGATCAAGACACCAGGTTAGTCATAAATGCTCTGTGACATTAAGTTTTCCAAAGATACCAAAGCTTTGACTAGTAAACCATAAATTAATGAACACCAGAAAACCCCAGTAGGCAAAACTGAATCTTTAGGTTAGCAGAGGCAATTCGGGTGATATCATTTTATTAGCCCCTTACTACTTCACAGCTCAGAAAGCAACGAGCACCCAAACTAAAGCAGTATCTCCCCATCAGATACGATTTTATAAGGAACTATGTGAGCAACACAAAAAAGTAACATAGATTACACAAAGTTTAGTATGATCAACTGAACCATTCCTATTTTTTTTGCAACCGTACATCTTCCTACAAAGTTTCTAACTCAAAGACCAGAGAGAATTTGCAAAGCACCATGTCATGACCTGGCTGAACCTAAACAGGAGATATCTGAATGGTGAAGGTCCCCCTCTGCAAGGTGAGGCTATCTGATACATGCAACTTCACAGTCTGAAATAATGTTGAATTAGGTGGCCTCCCAGAGAAACTGGATTGTGCGTGCAAAGATTTTTTTAACAAAAAACTGACAGAGTCAGAGCTGGAAAGCTGGTGGCAGTCTGATATCAGAACACTGAATGAGGATTTCAGTTTAGAGGACATGAAGATCTGCAACCTTTGAGGGAAGGCACAGCTGAGCTCACAAACCAGCTTATCTAGTATCCTGCTAGTACATGAATAGGAAGCCTTTCCTCCAAGTGTAGAAAGGCATTTGACCAGCAAAACCAAAAAGTAAAATGGACAAAACAAATATAACCACAGAGGCAGCAAAAGCTTTAAAAAGCAGAAACTTGCTTTTGTGTACAGACGGCACCCATTGCTCAATATGCTTAGGGGCAAAGCCTGGAATTCATTCCCTTTTTTCATCCTATTTTGGGATTTACATTTGGTGCCATCCTTTCTGTTGCCACAATGCGGTATTGCTACCAGCAAGAGTGCAAAATGCCATGACACATTTCTGAAAAGGGAAAACTCTCTATCCTGACTAGCCAAGCCAAGTCTATGCTTGCAAAGAGTCCCCTGAGCAGAGCATGAGACCCCCAGCACCCTGCCACAGGCGTCCCTGACTCATTTTGAGGAAAAACCTCTCCCAGGAAAACTGGTGGGAGCTCACAGCCAGCAGCGTGGCTTTCACATGCATGGATACTGATGCTCTGGAGGAACTGGACTACAGATATGGGGAAAGAGGAGTCTCGCAATGGAGATAATGTCCAAGGTCCCACTCTGTTCCTGCCACTACCTGAAGCAAGCACACCATCCCACCCCACCCCATCCCGTGGCTTCCCAGGATCTGCTCCGTGTCTTTGACAGACAGTCACCAAATAAAGATACTATCTGACCAGTGGTTAACAACCAGCTTGTTAGCTAATAGCCTGAGGGAATCTGAGGGCGTTTTATGCTCTAATACTCTGTTCATTAACTGTAGTAACAACCAATTTCAAGGTGATTATTGCTATTATAAGCTATGATCAATTTTTTAAACATGTTTCCATTTTTATCCAGCTTAAATCTGGTGCAGTAGAGCAAGGGGAGCAGCTGTGTTGAGAATTAGACTTTTCCCCAGGTTAATATCTGATTTTCCATCAAAGAGAATACAGGACACATTCTGTTAGGTTTCTAATTGTTTCTACCATAAACCTCCACCACACTGAAATATGATCTCTAATAATTTTTAGTTTGAACTTCCTATACATAATCCATCTGACTAGATGGTCCCCAGCAAAAGCCGTTAAAGCAATTTGTTTCACTTACGTAGAGGAATAAATCAGTGCTTAATTATCTGTGGTTTATTATTAACAGCACTGGTGAGCTGACCATATGCCATGACTTCATCTTTTCACACAGAAAAATGAGAATATACTGATTGTTTTTATTATGTCTTTCAACACTCAGCCAAGGTTCCAATGAAATGAAGACGGAGAGTTTTGCAATGTTACTCAATGATAAATAATAATATTCTACAACTCTTTGCCCTTGCTTTTAGGATTCACCTTTATATGCTCTTTTACTGGAAGTACTTACTAGCATCTCTCATGGCAAGAGAAGATATAATTATAACTTAGGTTGTTTCCAGGAGATATATGATATGTAGCATAGTACATTTCTTTGTGGGCCTTCAAATATACTGGCTTCAAAACATGGCATATGTTCAACTCCAGAATACTTGAGATACAGTATGCATTTAATGTAAAGACCAGAAAGACACACCTTCCCGATTTTTTAGACTTAATTGAGTCCATGCTGCAAACCCTTATGAAGTCAGTACAGTACCAAATAACACAGGTTTTGATCCTCTGCCAGGGCAGCCTTAAACTCTTTAGTAGACACAGCGGCAAAATAAAACTTTCTTGAAAACATTACGGATTGATGAACTGCTTTGGAATGAGTCCAGCTGCCCAGACTTTCTCCACTCCGGATAGACCCAAAATGAACCAAAGATTCTTTGAGGTGCAGACCTCTGAACCATGGTGGCAGACACAGGCACAACCTCCATTCAGCAAATAGCAGGTGATTTACATTTGTCAAAGCAGGAGTGGAGAGCCTTCAAATTCAAAGGCAGCTATGAATTTGTTCCCTCTTGGGAACAGGAAAAGACTCTCCTGCATCCGACATGTTTCTGGGGAGAGGTGGGGTTTGTCACCCTGAGAGCCACCAGGTCAATTCTTGAAGATCTTTAAGCAAAGCCCCATGCAGGCTTTAAGTGGAAATCTCAGACATGCTGAGGAGACGCAATGTGCCCATCAGCCAATAGGGCCAGGGAAATTAGCAGGTACATGTGAAAAATACAGAGAGGAGTCTGTGCCTTTTAGGCATTTATATTGCAAGTTGTGCTTTAGAGTCAACCACCCGAGCTGCACCTTGTTTCCTACCTCTCCTCCAAGGGCTCTGAGATCATGGTGCTCCCACACAGGAGCATAAATGGCAGCCTTATTTCTGTGCATAATTCTGTTGTACATCAGATCACAAGCTAAGAGCCCTGGTCTGCCTGCAATTTGCATTGGCAAAAGAGGTCGACTGACAGCTGAGGAACCTCCACTACTTTTTGGATAAGACCAGTGTTTCTTGACCATGTGCACCATAAAGAGACACAGAGCTTGACCAAGTGTTTTAGGGGGTCATGACCACTAACATGTTATGTTCTAATCAGAGCACTACTTACATAGGTCAACCTGTAGATCAGCAAGAAAAACAAAAGCTCTGCAACATCACAGGTCTATTTGTGATGATGGAGGTCCTCTGGCTGTTTGTTCCCTGCAAAACCAGTTGCACCTCTAAAACAAATCCCACCAGAGTACCAACTCCATGGTAAGGGCCAACATCAAGGGGAATGGGAACTACACGTCTCCTCCACTAACAACTTCAGGCTTCCTGTCCCACAGCACAGAGAAGATGCTGTGCCAGCAGAAAGTACGGCACTGCTTACTAGCTCATTCACTCTTGTGTCACCCAACAGAGATCCTTAATATCCCTCTCCTGATGTGTGTTTCATGACTTAATCTCCCACACACTTGGAACTGCACTGAGACCATCTGCTCTTTTCTCACAAGCAGAGGGTAATGACTTTCGTTCAGCCTGACTCAGTGCCCAGAGGAGTTGCTCTCCTTGTTAATACAGGTGTGGCAAGTGGGAATACTAGGCCAAAAATTAGGACTGTTTTTACAGCTAAGGCTCTCGCTTCTCCAGAGAATTGCTGATTTCCCCCTTCTCCCTCCTCCTCCTTGCAACACCAGCCACTTGCTCACTGTCAGATGACAGCCTCAGATGAGGCACCACTTAACTTTCTTGGTTGTTTCCAGATCTGAAGCGACCATGTTCCCTCCTCAGACAGGATTCTCTGAATGAAAAATTCCCTGAGCAGGAGCGAATGTAGCAAATTTCCTCTTACTTTCTCAGGACTTAAACTCTCAGCATGCAGTAGTATGCTTTTGGTCTACCTGTGGTCACAGGCTGGTTTTAGGCACAGAGCACTGCAAAGGCGAGTGGCAAAGGGCTGTTCCAGCAACATGACGGAAGCAAGAGATGGACAGGGCTTTGTAAGTAAGGCTGGTGACTGGTCATATCCTCCTCCTCCCCAGTTTTTTCCCACTCCTACATTGTCACACTCAGATCAGGGACATTTTAGTTCTTCTTATCCTTGGGACAACAGAACTCAAATCAGCCCATGCAGCCAAGAAGCCTTGAACCAGACCAATTAAATCAGTGTTGTAACCAGGATGTAGATGAACAGCCATGTGCATCAACATCCATAATCTCTGTACCTCCAGCCTGTTTGGTGTCACAGGTCATTAATTTGAGGCGTCTGTGGAGACTTCAAGAACCATTTGCAACTTGCTTTGTTGCTATTTTCCCTTTCTTAATTGGCTCTGGATAAACTCTCTGCTGCCCAAGCAACTCCAGTCTTGTGACAAGGGGAGGAACAAGTTAGCCTTGTCTCTGGGCATGGCTTTATTTTCAGAAAGGAAGGGAAGAAGCTGCACAAACACATGGCCTGAGTAGCCACAGGTCTGAACTTGGAGGAGACTGGTAATCCATCAATCCTTTCAGTTTGCTGAAAAGATTTCCCCTGAAAGAAGGCCACAATCCAACACTTGTAAAAAGTAATTTGAACAGTGCCATTCATCCATGGATCTCAAAGGGCAAAGTGAATGGAAATGAAATACAGTACACCAAGGAGTGGTACTCCCCATAGGAGGCACTGTAAACATGGTTAGACTGAACAATAAACTGAGGCTAGATCATCATGTGGCTTACCTCTAGTCATTGCAGCTCCAGGAAAACCATCCAGTACCCTGATCCAGCAAAGCACTTGAGCACATGTGCAACTTGAGACCACAAGCTACAGCATTGGTATAAGCGAGATAACATCAGTTTAAATGGGATGTCACTTGTAGGGGAAGTTCCTCATTTTCCTAAGTGGTCTGGATTAAGGCCTGAGATGCCTGGCCCTTGGTACCTGTTCTAATTACATTTCCTCTCTGCATACGCATTATGAATGCGATCTAGAGGCTGGACTTATTCAGGAAAGGGGGAAGGGACCCATATTTGGCACAAAGAGGCATTATCCCCAGTGTCAGGTGTGTGTACATTTGGGTTTTTTAATATCAACTGAATGGAAAGAGTTGTTTCTTCCAAAACCTGTCCACTACCCATTACTGTTAAATACTCTGCTGATCTTTTAATCATCACATTCATCAGTTGCTGGATGTCATCTCATATTTTCCACGGCTCTTGGCACCTCTGTGTGGTACTACCGATTAATGGCAGCAGCATGTTGATCACTAGCTGCCAAGTGCTGCTGGCCAGCACCCTAAACTTTTGGGTGGTTCTTCACCCTGGCAGAAAGAACTGTTTCCAGTGTAATCAGGTCATCCATGAGCAAGGGAAAAAGAAAAATGGAGATTGTTAACACATACATCTATAGGAGTGATATATCAGCAGAGTGCCTGGGCCTGTTCCTCAGCTGGTGCAAACCACTGGATCATCAGAGAAGACCACAAGGCTATGTGATTCATGGCAGCCTAAGACCTGGTCTTAATTTTCCTCAGCCCTGCTTCTATGATTTACACTTGTGCCAAGCAAATGACACAGGGTGTCAAATGCTATCAAGCTGATTGATACTGTAAACCAGGACTAAATATGCACAAAATACAAAGGCAGTGAGGAATCAGGCCCTGTGTATTCATTAAAAGCCCTGTTTCCCATGGGATAGAGTTGATACATTGCTCTACATTTCCAAATGATGGAAACAGCTCTGTGTCTCTGTGTCAACTCTGCTCCTGCTGACAGCCCCAAGGGAGTTTGAGTTAGTTTATGCTCCTCCTTCTCTTACCGCACAAACTCCCTTCTTACACCCTTGCCCACAAAGAGATATTTTACAAAGGTATCTTCCATCTATCCCCCTAAATGCATCAGGCTAAATTCTGTCCCCAGTTAAGCTTTTTCCAGTGTATGTAATCAGATTTAGCCTGCCCCTCCGTACAGAGAGCACACAGATGTGAAGATGGTCTTTGGTATATCTTTACAAAGTGTGCCCTGTGGTTTGTGAGAGCATCTGCCAGCCAAAAGGAAAACCATCTCTGGTATTAGGCTAAAAAAGTCTTACCTGGTGTTAATTCAGCATGCCTACACTGAAGTCAATGAAGATGAAGCCATTTACTCCAGATGTGTATCTAGTCCACTATGTGTAGATTCAGCTCTTAGCAGTCATGTATCCACTAATTCCTCTCCCATTTCCTAACTATATTCTGATCAGCTTGCTTGGGGCTTTTTTGCTCGTATAGTAAAGCTTGCTGAAAGTGCCTCTATTCCAGGGCACTCTCTTTGAAATATGTCTTAGCTTCCAAGGGTAATGAACTCTTTTATAATAAACGCCTAGCTATAATGTGAACAATACTTGGCTTCCAGGAACTGCCTTATAATTACACGGCTCGGTATTGCATGTCAGAGGTTTGCTTCACCTTTAATATTTTATGAAGAAATTCAGATTCTGACAGTAAAAGTATTTAACCCAGAGGACCTAGAACCCTGACTATTATTTTGTAAAGTAGCCATCCAGCTACACTTTTGTGCGCCACCATTATCCCTGGTGCATACTCACACTCTTTGATACTCTCTAAGTAGACACAACCACATGCTGTCCAGATGGAAACCTGGCTGCATCATTACATTATATTGAAATAACCCAATACCACCTGTTTCTGCTGGGGTTTCTGCCAACGTTTTCCCATAAAACATTTATTTTGCTAATATTTTAGTTGGTCACCACAGAAGGACACTTGAAGTCAAAGATTTACCATGTGTGCAGCCACAAGGAAAACCCTTTAAAAAAAAAGCAACAAAGCTCAAGAATAGCTAATGCCTATTGTTCAAAACGTGGATGTTCACCTAGGCACTAGGTAATAACACTCTGCAGGGACCAAAAACCAAACACAGGTTTTTGGCAGTGTACATCAAGTGAATTATCTTAACTGTGTTGGTACTCACCTCTCATATAATTAAAGAAAAACTTTCATGTCTGGAGTGGGACTAATATACAATAACACTAATGAAAATTCGTGGGGTTTTTTCTGGTTTTTTTTTTCATATTAAGCTGCAATGTTATAAAACTCCCAGTCTCCCTCCTCTCCCCCTCAGCAGATAAAGCAGGTTATCCTCAGTTAGTCTGTAGAAATGAGAAAGGCATTACAACTCCCAGCCTACTTGGGATGTTTGAAGTATTTATGAGATAGATACCCTCTACAACAGTAATAGGATTTTTTATTTTGAAATTATATTTTTAGAGACATTTTACTTTAAAAAAAAAAGACAAGAAAAAAAGCATTTGATAAAAATCTTCCTAGCATATGGTCACTCAGGTATATACCTCTAACTTTTCAGTGTACAAAAGTCCAAGCAGTAGCTGTACTTCATACAAAGACGTTTTTCTTGCATATACAAAATTTTGTTTGAAGAACAGCAAAGGTTATTAATGATCCAGTACTTCCAGGTATATTCGCTGGGCATCAATTTTTACTGTCCAATTTTAAAAGTTTCTGTCCTACAAAGGGAGAGGTAACAATGCCATGTAAAGTGACCAAAGAACCCCACAAATACCCAGCAGTAAACCACCGACAGGAAGTGTTTCTTGAAATGCACTAGATCAAACACACATGAATTATTTGGCAAATGGTAGGCACATCAGTAGA
>VYZV01032511.1:0-10742 GCA_013401275.1 Pandion haliaetus
TCTTGCTGCTAGCGTGGGTGGCATTAGCAATATTTCCCACCATACTCCCTTCTCATCTCTTATTAGGCTCCTGAGCCCGCGGGGTCACTCAAACTCTCCCATAAACAAGGGGGGACTTTAATCCCTCCTTTATCTACATAGGCCCAATTAAGAAGCACGACAGACAGAGAGGATCCTATATTGCAGACCATTATCAGCCATGTGGGTGAAGGACCTGCTTTCAGACTTATTTTTTTCTCACCTCTCTTTTTCTTGATGAATTAAAAACAGCACAAATTTTTGCTTTGAATCACCACTAAAAAAAAAAAAAAAGAAATTAAAATTTCAGGGACTGTAATAGAATTTAAAATTACTCTTCAGTGAGCTCCTGGGGATTGATTAAAGCCCTTTGAGGACATGGAAATGTGACTACAGACACCAATGCACTTTTACTGGTGGATGAACAAAAGGACAAATGCTCACTCTGGCATTAGCTACAGTCGTAGTAATTCTGTGATAACAGCAATATGAGGCATAATGCAGAAATAGTGTAATAAGAATTGTAGATGCACTCATGGCTTTATTAAAATTAATATATTCTGTATCCTGAATAAAATTAAATACGGTTGCATGGTAGTCAAAATTTAAAATGGCTGATGACTCTTATGTAATTACTTATCTGTTGATGACAGAAATGGGTAAAAACTCTTACAAGGATGTTGCAATCTCCTCAAAATGTGCAAGTGTTCAAAACCTCGGAAGTACAGTACTGACAAGACACTTGAAAACTAGACTGGAAAGTAATTATGCAAACTGAAATCTGTTTTTATCGTCACCAAAAACCCTCCAGTTTTCCTGTTGGATTACCGTAGAGAGCACAATCAAAACCAAGAGATGGTACTATATTGAAACATTAGACATTTTGCTATGAGAGCAGAAAGGCCAAGAAGCAAGGGGAGACTAAACTGAACACTTCTTGTGAGGTTACACACACCTGAAGCAACTGATTTTTACTTTCCATACTGAACTGCTGCTTCCTTATGTCAGATAAAAATGAGGCCATTGCAACAGGACAAACGCCAACACAATTTTGTAGGCACAGCAAAAGCACTGTCACTCTGAGAAGTGCAGTGTCCAATGGGTCTCCTAATTTCCCAGATTTTGGACCAAAATAGATTCTACATGGCAAAGATTAAGGAAGCACTAGAGAAATTAGGGAAGTTTGGAAATCATCTAATATAGTTCTCAGTGCCAAGGAAAGCAGACTATATATTTAAACCATTTCTGGCAGATATTACTATACATTCCCAAGGACTGAGATTCCCTAGTCTTCCTTGGCAATCTATTCCACTGCTATCTATACCTTTTGATAAGATGTCCTCCCCTCATTTATCTTGCTGTAATTTAAGCCAATTCTTTTTGCCCTTTCAACCGCTCAGAAAGATCAGTCTATCCCTTCCAACTGCAGCTATCTCTTTAAATAGTCTCAGTTCTTATGCAATCCCTCTTCTGCCTACTCTAGACCAAAAAACCTGAGTTCCTTCTGTCTGCCCTCATTAGTTACGTTTTCCAGACCTCTGTTCAATTTTTTTTGTTCTTTTTTGGGCTCTCTGAAACCAACAAAATGTACATACAAATGAAAAGTTAGGAATGTCTGAATCTCAGATAAAAGAAGATTTAACTAATTCTGTTTAAAACATCACCATTCTAACACCTCAGCTTCTATACAGTCCTTTCACTGGAAGACAGGCAAGCTATTTACAAGGGAGGCTAGATATACACTCATCGTTATAGGCAGGGAAACTGAGGCACAACTAAATGACTCACACAAGGCCATCAGGGATGTCTACCCCAGACAGGAATGGAAATCTGTCAAGCTGTTTACTGAGCTGCTCTGTAACTTCACCCCATGTCATTACACATGACCTGAAGCCAGTATGCCAAAACAGTTACAGCTGCTGAGATTTTAACTAATATACATGCTATATTTTTATAATTATTTTCTATTTTTATAATTTCTTTCTGTTTTAAGTGTCAGAGTCCATCCACTGATTCCTCTGAAGTATCAGACCTATATGGGATTACACTCCAGTGCTGCACCTGCTTGTCAGTACCTTACTGATCAAGCTGCGGCTAAACATTCTTTTCACAGACCATACTGCTCCTGTTCTAAATTTTCTGCTGTGTAATCCTTCTCCCAAGTTTTGTTTCTGAAAGCAGGCCAAGTCCTGTAGCTCTTCTGAAGTTAAACTATAAAATTATTACTTTTGCATTTTTTTCCATGTCACAGTATGACTGATATTTTTATCCTTATGAATACCCCTTTAAATAATCCATAAAACCTGTACCTGAAGATCTTAATTCCTCACTTGTATATAACCTCGTCTAGACAAAGCTTAATAATCGCCAATAGCTTTCTAACCTTAAAGCTCACTAGTGAAGCTGGATAAATGTCAGGTTTTATGATATTTCTACTGTAACTGCAGTAAAGCTTAAGCTGCCAGAGAGATTATGGATACCATATGAATCCACAGCCAAAGTGACCAATATCTTTTAAGGACACAATATAAAAAATGCAGGAGCAGCAGTGTTTCCCACCTTGTCTGTCTTGCTTTATTAAAAAGAACAGACGAAAAAACTGCATTTTGCAGCATAACCTATGCTTTTACATCAACATAAAAAGAGGTATGAACCCCAAGGGTCTACAGGCAAATACTGCCAAATGACAGGTTGCTGTAAAGCTAAAAGTCTCATTTTCATTTCAGTCGAATATTAACAGCAGACTATCTATGATCTCTTTCACTGTTGAACAGCAAACACTTGTCTATTGAACCTGGGAGTTTCCAGTGTACCTTATTTATCTACTCATCATTCAGGCAGGGAGGGCAATGCCTTTTCCATTTATTGAAAGTTTTGAAGATTTCAAAACTTTTCCAGTCAAAGCAAGAAAGAAAAAGCCCCCAGGGGCACACACTTGAAATCTAAAAGACTCGGGTTCAGGTCTCTGCTCTGATTTCCATCAGAGACCTGGTTCTGAGTCTCTTACATGCCAAACCAGTGCCTGAGAAAAGAGTACAGACAGTAAGTATCATAGAGGATACTGAATTATCTAGAACACTTTCGCTGATTTTACCAATCCAATGGCACCAACCGCTTTATTGGTGAAGTAGTTAGCCAGGGGCATATATGATTTTGTAGAAGTGTATCCTGGAGTTTGGCATAAGGCTTTTGACCCATCTACTTGTTCAGTTCAGTTCCAGCACAGGTAGCAATGGTATGCTGTGATTGGCTGAATGCGCAGGTGAGCTTGTAGTTGGGTTTCTCTGTCCCCACGGCATACTGGCTAGGACCTTCTGGCTCATGGAACTTACCCTTGCTGTGTCACCTGCACCTTCAGTAACTAATCTTTTATCAAGAGGAATTAGCAAAGACTAATGGTCTTTGGATCTTAATGTTCTAGTCACCAGATAACAGCGCATAGCAGCTGTAAATTAGAGCAGTTTTTGCTGATTTACTTTATGCTGAGGATGGCAGCTGCATGGCCCAGGATCACATACGGTCCAAGAACACAGGGAGACAAAGGCCATCAGCCAATGGAGCCACGGTGAGAGTTGGGTCCTAAGGACATTTCTGGCTACACAATTTAATGGAAATAAAAAACACCTATTAAAGTGACATGAAGCTGGAAACTGCTACTACACAGCTACTGCATTGTTTTTTCTCTAAATAAAAAGTACAGGTTTAAAAAAAAACCCCTGCACTTTTTAGTTAGAGGAAAAAAAAAACCCCAAGAAACTAGAAACAAGAAACTCTTTCTATATATAAACCTTCCTTTTTCCAATGGCAAGTCTGTAGCAGCAAAACTACCCATCTGATATGGAATTAGCTGAGCACTACAAGCTGCTCCAAAATTTTCATATGCTCCAGAATAAACTCCAGAGTTTTTTTTCCAGTAAAGCAGCTGGAGCTCCTAAAATATTTTTCACTCTAGTGGTTAGGAAAAGACATTTAGTAAATGAAATCTCTCATTCATATGTTTAAAGAAAACAGTCAGAATGTGTTACATTACTCTGTACTCAAGTATCACTACAGACCAAGATGATGTTAAGTTTAAACTGATTGTTCTTTACAGTGTATGATTATCCTACGTACATAGAGCTGGCTGAGGAATGTTTCTATTATTTGAGTCATAAAAGTGTTTAAAAATAATAAGCACACTACTGTTATTTTACAGCTTTAAACTATAGTAAAGGGAATACATAATCTACAGGCACAAACAGTACTGTGGAAAAAGGAAGAACTACGTGATTACTCGCAGTATTCCAGCAACCAGAAGAAACTCAAAAGAGAGGTAAGTATTAACAAGGTAAAAACAAAGGAAGGGCAAAATGAGAGAATTCAAAGAACAAAGAAAAAAATAACAGCAAAATGATAAAAAACAAAAAGAAAATTCAGCAGTAACAGAAAATATGACTCGACTTAGCAAATGACAACTGATAATTATAATGCATCACTTTCATCAAAATAGTACACTGTACATAATTCAGTCATACATAAGCATAATCCTTAGTCATCAAAACTTTGGCTCCTAGACCTTTTATTTAAGCGAGAAGATAATTTGCTGACATACCTGCTTGCTGCATGTATATAATATATGTGGTAAACAAGCAGAGACAGTGCTGCAGCTTCCATTTCCAGTGATAGCACCACATTTCACTTACATGAGACATCCTGTGGAAAAAAAGCAAGCAGGAATTCAGGGAGCTTTACAACAAGCCAAGAAAATGAGAAAATACTGGTTTTAGTCAAACTAGTAACTAGCAGTAAATAAAATAGCACTTGAAAATTCTGGATGGCCCTAGTGTTGCTTAAACAGGGATAGAAGTCTCTACGCTTGCTAAAAAGGGTCAAAAATGATGTTGTCTTGTTCTTAACAGACAACAAAGTGGAAGACTCGTCAGCGCTGGGCTTCTGAGCAGAGAGGTGTGGGTGGCATTTCAATGAAAGAAACAAGCAGCCCATACGGTGACAGTCTGAAAGAGTTAAGGTGTGGGGGTTTTTTGGCGATTGCAAAAGTTTTACTTTACTTATTTACATAATTTACAAATACATTTATGCTGTTTAAATACATTTATAAATACATATTTTTTAATAACTATATAAAGACGGTAGGTGAGACTGCCTCAGCCCTTAACCAGCCTTTCCCTATTTTTCAGTGGTAATATTTTGATAGCTACAACATTTTTCTGCTGGCAACTTTAATGAAAATCGTGAAACTTCCTTGCCAAAAATCTAGGGGCTCATCTGTGCTTCCAGTGAAGTCAGGGACATTTTTATTATTTAATAAACCAAATGCAGTTATATAAAAATATTTATCAGTTATAGCTTGAAGTTAAAATTTCCTTTGCCTTGAAGTGTACAGGACATTTAATGACTAAACCAGAACGTTTCCTCCATAGTGGGCAGAAGAGGAAGCAAGAAAGGCTCTTAATAATTTTGCTCAGACACTTAAGCATGTATCCAAAATGAATGGTGCTCCATTACATTCCTGTCTCATTTTATTCAACAAGTTAGCAATAAGCAAAAGCAAGCAACAAGTAATGAAACACAACATGTATTCTTTTGACCAACTCCTTCCCCTCCTATTTGGCGATGATAACTGGCTTTTGTTCAGTAAGATATTATCTACTTATACTGGGAGAAACTCTCTAACAGAATCCCCAAAATACTTCAAAAGTCTATTCCCAGAAACAGTATGTGAAGAACCACCACAAATGAATAGTCATGAAGAAACACCAATGAACACAAATCTCTCCCAGGTTAGTGCATATTAAATACAGAAAAAAGAAGGATATTTGGAATGGCCACCAGTATGATTTATCAGGATGGAAATGTGAAAGAGATAAGTGAAAGAAAGTACAGAGTTCATACTCAGTGGCAAGAAAAATTAATTTTCTTAAACTTGGGAAAATAGTCTTCCTTCTGCTCCACAGACATTGCTGTGAACCCACCAGTGAAACCTGAGGGCAAATGTAAATCTTTTCCCAGTATCAGCTTCTGTTTCTTTCCAAAGTAGAGTTCTGTAATGCAGACAAGCCAAACTTAATGCAGCAAGATAACCCATTGTAAGGGAACAACTAATGTTTCAGTTTTAAAAGTAGCAGTTCAAACCACTCCTGTGGGCTAGAGGCCAATGGGCCCAGGTAAATGGCACTTCAACAGACTGCTGCGATCAGTCAGGTTTCCCTTCAGTGCAGTGTTAAATAGCACAAGTATCTGATTACAAAAGAAGTCCAGTTCTTTATGGGTATCTTTATGGGTAGATGTATCAAATTAGGAATTTGAGGCTGATTTATTTTTCTGAGATACTGTAAAGTCAAACTTAACAAGTGTTGAAGACAACCACAGAAAACACTGGGCTCTGAAATACAAGAATCTCTTTGATGAAGCCAGACACACAAAATAACCAGATTATCAAACAATAGAATAATTGTCCTTCAACTTAATGACCCAAAAATCCCTATTAAAATCTTAGACAACAGCATGCTGAGGTTTGTGAACAGTTACTGTTCAATGTATATAATTCATAAATCCACAATAACCTTAATATTAATTTAGAAAATTGACTTTGAACACAAGTCCTTTTAAGACATGAAAAGAGTTATATGCACATGCAAAGACATAGAGCATGCATATATACTCACAGAGTGGTGAAATGGAAATGTTGAGGATAACAGTATGACACACCAGAGATACAGAAGAATGTTGCTGTTTCTGCAGAAGAAGGAGTTTGCAGCTACTGGTGGGCTACATGCCAGCCTGCTGCATAATCTACCAATGCAAACCTGTAGAAGTGGTTCCATACTGTCTTTTGTTTGTTGGTTTGTTTTGAGCAAGCACACTTAAAGTTATCAGACTAGGAAACAATCGCAAAAAATTATTTATTAATTCAGAAGAAATCTGTGCTGGTTTTCATCATATTGACAGATTTTCTGTGTTACAGCAATCATCGCTTTTGATGTCTCTGTGAACTCAGCTGACGTTTTTGCTCATTGAATAGCTGGAGAATCCAAGACACAATTTTTGGGATACTCAAGAAAACTAACAGGACAAGTTTCTGCTGCCTAGGTGGAGTGAATCTACCTGTCATGTTGCCTTTAGTGCCTTTCTTAAAGAATCTGAGATTCCGCGTTAGTCTGAGAGAGCTATTTAATTTGGCCAATTTCTATTTGTTGATGTTTACTTGCATTGCGGTAACACTTACAAGCCAGTACTCCACAGTGTTAGTTTACAGTCTGTTTCCTCATCCTCACTCTTGCAAAAAGCACAAGTCAAGAAAGATTCCAAGAACGTGGATAATCAGCAACAGAGCAGAGCATAAATACATGCAAACAACAAGGCACAGAAAGGAGTAACTATAAAGATTTTTCCCCAGAGAAAAAAAAGCTGGATAATTATACGATTGCTATAAAAAAATTACAGTTCTCCACCAAAATAAATAAATACATAAAAAATAGCAAACCTGTCTCCTCCACTTACACTTTCTACTGCTAAAGGACAAAACAATTTTCTTTACACCACATCACATCAGTTGACAAGAAAGGTTTATCAAACTCAAGAATGACCACAGAACCAGCACACTAGCAGAACTCTCCACTAATGCATGCACCATGAGTCAGATCTCTTTCTTTTGCAGAGGACTTTTGAAGTTCTGTGTTACAAAGAATGACCTCTAGCTGAGTGCTATAAATGAATGAGAAACTAATTATTTACATGTTCTTGAAATCTTGCATGACAAAAAACCAAAATCCAGAAACCTAACTGCTCACAGCCTTACACTGTGATATGTGTAACACTCCTGTTCACACAAGAAGTTGTCAGGGATGGAAGTCAGCTAACAGGTTGCCAACAAAAAAGCTTTTTCTATAACAAAAACCATCCCTGGTATTTTTATAATGTGACATCCCAACTGGCAGACAAGTACAAAAAGGAGCCAGAGAAACTGATAAGTATTTTCCAGGCATTAAAAAAACCAACACAACTTAGTTGCAGATATTATTCACCTGCTAATACTCACTATGTTTATATTTATTTTAGGGTTCATTTTCTTGATTATTAGTGTTAATTAACATCTAGAAATCAATACAAACAGCATATGAATAATTAAACAGAAAAATTAGCACACAGTTCTGGGCTATTATATAGCTTATCGAGGGATGATATGGTCCCCTGCTACAACAGCACTGACTTGATGGCCCAGGAGACCCCTTTGGTCTTGTGTTCCTATTTTAAATAGTATTAAAAGGATGTGTTCTGTCATTTAACATTCATCAATAGCACAGAGAATGGACATCAGTACAGCAGTGTACTAAAACACACCAAGAGTTTAAAAAAAGCAAAGCAGCCCATAACAAAGATCTCAGAACATATATAGATTATTTCAGTCTTTAACCTCGAACACATTAAAATTGCTGAACACTATTCATAGTGGGTTTTCTTCTCTATTTTGTTTCAATTTAAATGAAAAAGCCCTGTTCTGTCCCCAGCTGGTAACATGCTAGCAGCTCTGAACAAACCACTGTAGATTGTCAATCACAGAACCAAAACAATATTTTACCCAATATATTTGGGGACTATTAGGACACCTGTGGTAGGAGTACATCCATCACAGTTGGATATAGTCTCACAACAGCAATCCCTCTTACAAAAATTACAAAGTGACCTTCTATGGAGTCTGATAGAAGAACTACTAATTTTTCTATGGCCTTGTATTATTCCATTGTAGACACTGTGTGACATGACCAGCTATGCACTCCAGCTACCAAGTCAATACAGTCCAGTCCACAGCTACTTTCATTTCCTATAACATAGGGAGACAATGAGCTTATTCACCATTCATTCCAGAAGAGCAAAATAGACATGTAATTTATCTAAACCATAAATGGATGGTAACTTGACAGAGTTCAAGATTAAGTTAGTGGGATTCTTGCTGCATCTAACTAGTAAACCTTTTACTCTACATGCCGGCTGCCAGATAACACAACATCATCACCTTTAGGGAGTATACAGCTCTGCAAGAAAACATACACAAGATGTGAATAATCCTGGAGCATTCGTTTGTATACTGTATGGCCCCCAAACATGCGATACATATTCGAATACACCATCTTCCTTGTTCAAAGCTTCAGCAAAGTTCCCTGGAGTAGGATGTGAATTCTGCCTCAGGCAGACTGAGATGACTTTCTTTGGTCTTTGGCATGTCTAAAGCTATTAAGAAAAAACGTTGCTGGCACTTTAAAATTAAAAGAAAGATAACATCAATTTCACTTTTTTTTCCTCATATAGGTTGTAAACATAAAGATTTTAAGCTTAATCACTCTTAAATGGAACTGCAACAAGTGAAAGGTGGTTACAACTCACAGTTTATTTCCTGCAGGTTAACAGAGAGGTCGATTTTAACTTCGAAACCCTTGCTTTAAACTATAGTACATGAATGTCTTGAAAGACTAATTACACAATGTCACTTAAAACTTTCATGTTGTTAAGCATTGCTTGTTCCTAATTATTCTTACAGTCAACCTCGAAAACACCCTCACACTCACCGAAAGGGATGAAAAAAATAAGACACTGCCTTTTAATTTAAACAGTGCCAGCTGCATCAGGGCCGTCTGAAGTCCCTCGGCTTCCCTTTCCAGATGGGACTTTTCCCAGTTGCAGGCAACTAATCCGCTGGCTGTTTGCAACTTCGTAGCACTGCCACACTGGGTCTTTAGGAACTCCTCCTCATCGCCGCCCCAACTCCACCTCGCACTGTTAGAAAACCTCTACCCTCTTCCCCTTGCACTGATTCCCTTAGGTCCAGCCACAGGTCCCCTCTCTCACCTGGCTGTGAACGCACCGCCGGAACGCCTAATCCCAAATTTTAGCACCTTGCCTTACCTTCGGTAAGAGCCTGTCAGTAAAGGTAAAACCTACCGGGCAAGGCGCCCAGAGGCCACGGCAGTGGCCCGCCCGGGGCAGGGCGGCGTGTGGGAGGGAAGGAGGGAAGGAGGGAAGGAGGGAAGGAGGGAAGGAGGGAAGGAGGGAAGGAGGGAAGGAGGGAAGGAGGGAAGGAGGGAAGGAGGGAAGGAGGGAAGGAGGGAAGGAGGGCTACCGACCCGACCCGCCCGCCCCTCGCCCCCCGACGGCGGCGGAGCCCACGCTGCCTCCTCTCCGCCGTGCGCTGCAGGGAGGAGCGGCGGGGCCGGGAAGGTTTTATGGAGCCCGCCCGGCTCTCCCTCTCCGTATTTCCCTACTTGTGCTGGCACCGCACCTGGAGGGATGGCAACGGTGCCTGTGGTGGACGGGGCTCCTCGACGTGAGCGACCGCGGCCCCGAGCCGAGCGGCCGGGCCGGGCGGGTGCCGGGGCACCGGCGTTCACAGCGGGCGGCGAGCGGGGCCGAGGGGTTCGCTACTTGCCTCCAAGCACGGGGAAACTCAGCGGAGCAGTCCTAAGGACGGGATTACAGTGCTCTCAGAAAGGCAGCGGCCGCCCGGGAGCCTGCGGGGTGACCGCCGGCGGACCCGGAGCCCGGACGGGGCAGAGCCCTGCCCGCCTGCCCGCCCTGCCCTGTGAGCTCCCGACGTGAAACTCTCTCGTTTCCCCATTCCTTCAGCCCTACCTATCTGCACGGCTCAAACCTGACATTACTCATCACCTACTACGGGGGAGGGGGGAGGCGGGGGGGGAAAGCCCTGCCTGTCTTGCCGTGGTTTCTTGCCC
>VYZV01032511.1:11366-39532 GCA_013401275.1 Pandion haliaetus
CCAGGGAGACGGTAACCACAGGCCCAAAGCCACCCCCAAAGGACACAGGCCGCCTCTGGGGAGATGCCATGCCGGGGACGCTACCCTGGGTGGTCGCAACCTCCCGGGCACACAGCACCTCGCGGCATCCCAGTGGCAGCAGGTCCCTGGGGGCAAAGGCACCCCCAGCGCCCCGCCACGCCGTACACCGCAGGGGTGAGCCTGCCTGCACGCCTCGGGGAACCAAACCACCGCGCCGTGTCCCAGGGCGGCCGACACAGGCCCCGAAGCACCTGCAGCGTGTCGTTTTTCTCTGATGCACACAACGCGTTACACTTGAGATAGAAGACAGGTAGGTGGAGGTGACACATCTGTGACGCATTTTCTGAAGCATACAAGGCTGTATGTCGCTTGCACGTACAGCGCCGGCCCACGCCTCACTTCTGGGCGGCATTTTTGGAGGACGGTAGTTTGCATCATTTGCTAGCGATCCTGAGTTGCTTTGTTCAGTTAAAATCCGTAGAAAGTGGTACTGCACTACCGCTAGGTAGGAAAACATTGAAATGAGAGAAAACGGAAACACAGCAAAACACAAGGTCACAAAAGAAGTCCAAAATTTTCACAGTACTCCTTGGATCTGAGCTGGCAGGATTAGGAAGGATGGGGGAAGAGAGGACTTGGCATAGTGAATCATTCAATGAAGCTACCAGCATGCAATGGCAGTGAAAAGCAAACAGAATTCCTACTGAAGAAAAATAAAGCAAGCATCACTAAATTTTTCATGAACTTTATACTGAACATTAATATTCACTCATTCTGGTCAATTTTTATTATCTGTCTTCAAAACCAATCAGCAGTAGGCTTGCTTTCCTTGTAACTTCCTGGCACTGAACACGGGCACGGGAACCGCTGGGGCGAGGTTAGCCAGCTCTGCACGGCCAGCTGCGGCTCGAAGGCCGTACGAACAACTTAACGTACACGGTCAGCCCTTTCTCCGTGTTAAGAGCTCTGCATTGGGAGCAGGTATTGCACTGCTTCCCGCCCTGCTTCTGGGTCCTGTGGGATCTGTCCAGGGGACTGCGGGAGGCCCTGAGGGGTACGTGCCAGCTTTCCTCCAAGACTTGTAGTCAACTGCCCTATTGCTTTCTGTAGCAATCTGCTCTATTTCTGGATAAAGTCTGCGTAGATCAAATTTATATTGCATTTGCAATGAGCCCAATGTATCAATGCACATAAGACTTACTCTATTATGTACAGTCAGCTTGTGCTTGGGCAATAAACCTACAATTTCTCGCCGCCTGGGTTTATTGTGCACACACAGGTTGCATTTACTTCACATGAACAGGAAAGTTTGTGCATCCAGAATGCATTGGTCTCGCTGTACATGTGCAGATCAATTGAAGATTAAGCTCAATATCTCCTGGGCATATCAGACCCACCGTGTATGTGATGTACACAGTAAGTCAAGAGCATCTGGAGGAAGTCAATCTGGGGGAAGCCAATCTGCTGTTCATGTTCGCCTTGGAAGGCATTAGAGGTGACTGCAATTCCGGAACCTGGGAGTCAAACAAGGAAAAAAAGGAAAAAAAGAAATCATGGGATTTTTCTGCTGTCATGCTTTTGTTGAGCTGTTTCTTGGTTAATTCTCCTGTTCCGAATTTGCTGTCATACACTTTCTCAGTCAGCAATCTGCTTTCCCCTTCACAGCAGGAGCAATGCCGCATCTGGATCCCCAAACCGAACACTGCCTGGTGTCCAGTGGGGATAATGTGCAGTGCAGATTTTCTGGATGGTGAAGTAGCATGTTGCTAGAAAGTGTCTCAGAGCTGCAGCGCAGCGAAAAGCAGCCTAACTGCTCACGAGAAAATGCCCATCATTATCTGGCAGCAGCTCACTGTGCTACATCTGCTTTTAATCACTAGCGAAAAAACTTTGCATGGGGTGGGTAGTCAGAGAGGGGCTACTTTTCCGAGGAAGACATTTTTAGGATCAGTTATTTGGCCTATCATCATTGTTGAAACAAATTCTTTGTAAGGGCAATGATCTCTTTAACAGACACAGATATTTCTTACTAACTTCCATAACGTGGTTAATCATCATGACTTGTTATTCCATGTTAACATGGGATGATATTGAAAGGTTCAAGCTACTGGGAATTCACCACTTACATGTAATGAAAAAAAGGAATATTTGCTTTCAAGCCAATATGGACATGAATGATGTTAATGTCCCTTTTGTAATTTTGAGAGAATTAATCTACTACTCCCGTCAGAGCTGCGGAAGCCTCCTCTCTGATACGTGTCGTGCTGCTGCTTAGCAAGGGTGAGAGTTTGTGTGTGTAGATTACAGTGCTTTTAAGGTCTCCGTCTCAAGAGCAAGAGACTGCAAGCTACCTTACAACACCCGTCTCAGGTTAACATTGCAGGCTGTGTTTTGCACAATATGAATAAGAGGAAAAAAATTACCAAAGTCCGGGAAGCAGTGCTATAATCAACCAGTGGAAGGTTCTTTATGCGGACACCTACTGAGCAATACCAACAGAAAGGCGAGCAGATCTTTTCATGCTTTTCTTGCTGTGTCTGTAGTGGCAATGTCACTTTATGCTTATTTTTATTATACTACAAACCATGGTGTCTCAATATTGTTAGGTACAGAGATAGCATACTCTATGAACATTCCAGAGTGTTTCATGAATATTCTGAGATGATTAGTGAAATACTTTGTATGAATTTTATAGGTCCCGATTTTTATGGCTTTATTAATATATTTTTTTAAACTTATGGTTAGGATGGTTTCCTTATGTTTTGTGCAACATTGCATGGACCTTTGAAAACATTTTATAAGAATGTTAAAGAATGTTTAATGAAATAATAATATGATAGATCATATTTTATGTCTGGATACTTCATTTTAAATTATTGCACTGACATAGATGTTCTTGAATTTAATTTCTTGTCTCCTGAAAACAAGCATAAAGTGTATTGTAACTCTAATATATTTTTACAATTCATATGCAGAAGTTCAGGGGCTAACATACACTCATATGTTTGCCTCATTGGTACTTTGTGTGCTTTCATGTGCATAAAACTGAGGTTATGAAATATATCCTGTCAGGGAGGTTACCAATGGCTAAAATGCTGTGCTTTGTGCCAGATGAAATGTCTTTGATGAAGTGCTGAGAGCATGGCACATACAGTGCCTGGAGACATTGCACTCCATAAAATTCTGTAAAGTCTGTGACCTCAAGCAAAGCAAGAGACAGATTGGGCAACAAACTAATATGGATGGTTTTCACACAACATTTCAGGTTTTTAATCACTGTCTTCTTTTTGGAGCCCATTGCAACTCCCTACTCTTGATCAAGCACTCGGAGGGTCCTAAAGCTTAGCCCACTGGAGCATGCTGCCACTGGTGTTCTTGCACACATTTCTGATCTGTGGGGTCGGGAAGATGCTGGAGGTCCTTGCTTGCCCACTTGTAAAGGCTTCCCAAACTTTCATTTCTCTCAAGGGGAAGAGGAACCTCAGAACTTTTTCCCAGCTTTAGATGAATGAACTTGGAAGCAGTGCTCACATTCCATGGTGATGCACTCTATTGCTATAAAGAACCTGTAGGATGATGTTGGTATCAGCAATGAACAATTATCAGCAGTCTGATGTGAGCTGGTGTCTGGTGTTTGAACAGGAGGACACATCTGGTAAGCAAGAGCTTGTAGAATCAGAGGATATGCAGGGAGAGCTAGTCATTCTTGGTGTGATATGAAGCACCGGGGAAGAAGCACAGTAAACAGAAAATCAATGGTAGTGAAAATGGGGGCTCCATCGAAGAGTTCCTTAATTTCTGCAAAGTATACTTTGAACTTAGTAGATACCACCCAACAGGGTAGAACGCATTGAGCTATCCAACTCTTTTGCCTAAAAATATGTCTCTCTGGCTGCAAGTCATTTCAATGCTAAGTTCAACACCAGCTAAACTCCCCCACCTCAACAGAGTGAAATTAGAGCTATTTAAAGAAGGTAACACTGATAGATAAGATCTCCCCCAGAGTATTAATATTGGGAGGAAACACACATATTTTTTGTACAAAACTGAGATAACCTTTTCCCACCGGGATGTGTGTACTGCCCTCTCATGAATGAATAAATACTTGGCTGGAATGAGAATAAATACTCATCCCTGAAAGCTTCTAAAATGTCACCAAATTTGAATTTTGCTCTGTGTATGTCACTTCACAAATAACCAAATTCTAAGGAGCAAAAAGTTTCAGCTGAGTAGGCTATAGTCTCTGGTAACAGTTAACCTGATCCATCTCTAATTCTGAATTCTTGATTTTTTTCAGTCACAGATTAACAGTTGTTCTTCACTTATTTTTAGAACCCAACTTTTCCTATAATACAATTTCTGGGCAGGATTTCTCACTTCCGTTTTCTGTCCAGATGTTAAAGATTTGGAACAACTGGAAGAAAAGCTGACCTCATGGTATTTCCATCAGGTTCCACTAGTGGAACAACTGGAAACCTCATGAGGAAAGCCCTTCTCTGTCTGAGTGTTCAGACTAGTTTTGCAGACTCAAGAGCTTAGGAAAATTTGGATAAGTTTTGAGTAAGCATCAAAATATTTGGATGCTTATCAGAACTGAAACCAAAGTGAACATTATGAAGCTCATTCATCATTCTTTGTAAAAACCACACAAGTGGTAACAAAATCACAGGATCGCATAGGAATGGAAATAATTGCACATTAATCATAATCAATTACCTTTTTCCCATGTCATAAAAAATAATATACTTCTTATGCAGAATGGAAATTAGATGCTAAACAAAGTGCAACATTAATTCATAAAAGTTTTCAAAGGGCAGAGAGTTGCAGCAGTGTGAAACCAGTAAATGTGCACATGTAGAAACCTTTCTGACTTTTAAGAGAAAAAAATGAGATAGTACCGTGTTTGAGATTAACTAGCTATCAACTGCTCTTCTACAACTTTTCACTGCATTTGGGCTGAAACCGCAGGAGATACACAGCACTGTTTTAAGGCAACGTTGTCAAGTATTGTTTTGAACGTGTGAGAAAAAGTTCTTGCAATTCCACTTTTCAATAAATTATACAAAAAAGAACAACATTGGTTGAAAACTACATGAAAATTTGACCTGCCTTTATAGCTTAAATTCCATTTCCTGTGCATGTGCATCATCATAAATTACATGAGCATATACCATCTGTTCCACAGAGCAAGCAACAAACATGCACGTTTCTTGAGCCTGAAGCATATAATGGAGTGACACAGGTAACATCTAGTCTGGCAGCTTTCAGCTCCCCAAACCAAATGATTAGGAATGCTTTAAAAGCTGAACTAAATAGGATGTACTCTGGTGTGAATCCAGCATAATGATTAAACTCACGCTTCAGATTATCAGGCCCCAGCCAGTATAAGAACAGTTAATTAAAATAAAGAAGTGCTTCCCATTAAGAGTGTGACCTCAGAGAAAAAAAATCCAAAACCTGCACTTAATTTCAAAGTACATTTTAAATTGCCCTTACCATAATATCCAAATGCTTGATAACACAGCACCCTGGAGCAAATACATGGACTTATCCTTATTTTCCAAATACGGAACTGACACACAGAGTGAGTAAGGGCAAAATTACAGCAAAGTTCCCACATATTAAGTGTCCAGCCTGAAATTCTTACGATATAATTTTCCATTGTAATTTTTGTGTTATATTTATATCACTTCTACAATTTTAAGATGTATTCCTGCTGAGCTCAGGCTTCCTCATAGTGAAAACTAATAGGGAAGTGGAAATACAGCAGCTAATCATGAATTTTTGAACGTAAAAAACTCTATGGCAGTGGCAGGAACCAGCTCTCCATAGCTTCCTGAAACTCATATTTGTCTGCCTTCAACCCCTTCCCCAAGTGTTGTTCCCCCTTTCTCACTGGCTGCAGGTATTGTGCACAGTGAGGAAGGATCTGAAATTCTACAAATAATCCTGTTTTTTTGCAGCAATATGTATTGACTCCCAGCAGTGAATAAAGCTGGGACCTTGAGGAGGGTGTGGTGAAAAATGAAAGGCTATATCACTATATATATTGTTACGTGGCTACTTTCTAGCCATGTCCAGCTCATTCAGCTCCTCTTGAAACTGGATCATCTAACTCCAGAACCTCCAATTAAGCCACCATATTTTATTCCAACTTGACCTGACACTGATACAACATCCTTGTTAGGACCTGCAACTGAAGAAGAAAAAGCTGTGAGGGAAAACAGCTTATCTGAAACAGGTCATAATTTATTTACTCAAAGGAATACCGCTAGATGAGCCAATATGATTTCCGAATCACTGGATTAATGTGCATTTGCCTCACCCAAACCTGGACTTTTCCAGAAGATGATTTAGTAATCCACACCTCTGCAGACCTGACTATTTCTTTGTATCTTCTCTTTTCCTTTCACAAGCAGAATATAATTTTAAAAAAGAAAAAAAGCAGTGAAAAAACCTGAAAAGCAAAGGCACAGCCCCGTTAAGAGAATGATTACTAGAACAGGAATATCTTTTTGTGATTGCGGGGGATGGCGAGAGGGATCAGTGGTGACTTTCCACAGACCAGCTGCAGAACAGGGGAAGGAAGTCAGCAGCGGAGAAACAGACACCAAAGCTTTTTAGACTGCTTTAATTCAAAATTGTAATAGAAGACCATCTGAACATGCTTAATTCATTGTGAAGGCTGAGTAGATGCATATGTTTTCAATTTACTTTATTTCATTTCTTTTGAAACACTGCTGTGACTCTCATCATAGAAGCAAAATTGTACCTACTTGTACTGCAATGTGAATGTGCAGTCCCAAGAATTTCCCATTTAATGAGGGGTAATTAAGACTATGTTTGTAGGATGTGCTTATAACTTGTCATAGCCCAAGTCACATTTTTTTTAAAGTCTTCTAGATCCTTTGTGAAAGTTTATGCATTTTCTTTAGTTTTTTTTAGAATATGACATAGCAAAACATCCTAAAACATAGCCTCAGGAATTGAATTAACTTAATCTTTTAGTGTTACTTCTATGGGGCATGTGTTGGATGGTTATATCTGTACTTTTCTCCTTAATTTAAAAGAGAGTGCATAAGAAAAACAGTTGAGGTTGTATTTTTCATGATGAATAAATAAGACTTGGAAAATTTCATGGGGAAAGGGAAAGAAACAAGGAATGACTATTTCCCTAACTTGAAATCAGGGCTTGACAAGTCAGAGAAAACTATGCAAGGAGAAAAGAAAATATTTTTTCATTTAACCCTTTGTGAAACTTTGGTGTTTCATTCTTACTATTATAAAATTTTTCCTACCTTCCTTTTCCCCTTCCTTCCTACCCTGCTACCCTCTCCTTTCCCTGTCCCTTCTCCCCTCACCTCCCCCCTTACAAATATTTGACAGTAAAATTGTTTTAATTAGAGATTCTAAATTCAATGTTATTCAACTTAACTCTAAATTAAGATCTACTTAAATGAAAAATTATGACATAACTTAAAGTATTAAAAACCTATATTTTGGATGTATTTTGGAAAATAGCGAGATTAATATATGTTTGTGGAAAAAAACCCAAACCATAAACTCCAAGCTTCTATTACCTAGATAGATTCAGTCATTTCCCTGAATTGTATTAAAATTTTCAAAACATCATAAAAAGAACAAACTGTATTACAAAAGAAAGTCAATCAAAACGTCTTCCGTAAAAAAAAATAAAAAGTAAGAAAGAAAAACCCCCACTTCTAACTTTTTCCGAATTTTTAAGCACTATTTTCCATTTCTGTTTGGAAAATATGGACCAATCTTACCCTCAGTATAGGCGTCTCCTGTACTCTTTTGCTAGGACCCGGAGACTGTTTATTTTACTTCCCTAAGCATTACGTTATAGGTGGATATACAAAATAATCCTGTGGTCTGCACCCCTGACGGCCAGGAGAGGTCTAAGCGTAGATACAACCGGCAGCGTAATCCCCCCCATACCAGAGCCCTCTCCCCAGGGCTGTGGTTAAAAAGGCACGGGACAGCGTTTCCCAAACGACTGCAGCAAGAGCCCGTAGCTTACCCACAGCAAATCCCAGCTGGTGAGAAGAAATCACCCATGACTTACTGAAGCGAGGAGCAAGCTTTTCCCGCGGACCAAGACACAGGAGGAGAGGTCAGATCCCACAGCACACAGGAGTTGTAACTGTTCCTGTGCTCCCGTGGCTTGCTTTGTGTTTCAGCCTGAAGGTCTAGCTAATCATGAGAGCTGCTACTACTTACATGCTCTAAGTGTTGCATTATATCTTATATTAGGATTATTGTGCTTCTAAGGTAAAAGAAATAAGCAAAATCTGCTCTTATCATTATTAATAGTAATTACTACTTATATACACGCTTAATCTCTGTAATCTGTTGCAATAAACAGTGACAGAAACCATTGCAAATAACTAAAATACAGATACAAACTTAAATATTGAAGAGTCATGAAGTTTAAAGATGTTTGAGTATCAGTCCCATTTAATTTTCTTATTTTGCTGTTTTATTTTCATTAGAAATAGGCAATCATGAGAATGCAGAGGGTTAAAGAACAAATTTCAAATGAATCCCTTGTAAGAAAACATCTGAACTTAGTTTAATCATCTTTTTGGATAATCCACAAAGATTAATTAAAAAAATACAGTAATTCTTTTGAAGTTCACCATTTTCATTATGATGTTGAAACGCCTTCCTGCAGCTAACCTTTGTCTAATCTGTTCTGAACATACTTATTTATTTTTTCAAATAGAAAAGGAAATTCAGACAGTCAAATATTAGTGCAGCTTATTAATTTCACAACATTAGTATTGTCAGTAGTTTATCAAACTAGAGGTATTTGGCGGACCAGTTAGAATTAATGACTCAGCAGCTCAAATATGTCCCTAAAGCAATGATCTAATATACAGGTTCTTTTATGTCCTAAGTTATTGGAGTCCAGTTCTCAATGACTTTGTTTTACCATCATCACATCATAACTCTAAACATCTGCCTTGGGATCTTTAGTTAAAGTCTCAGCAGAGAAATGAATGGAACCATGGTGAGGGCCCACCTCTCTCTTCCGGTAGGTATATACCGTTCAGCTTAGGGACAAGTCCTGTTAGCTGAATGACCTGGGAAGGCAGCAATGTCTACCCCAAAATTCTCCCATGAAAAGTTAATCTGCAGCACTAGAGTCCCGCTTTCAAATAATCATATTAGGGCATTTAAAGTAGTGTGCTAGAAATATGAATGTATTAGTAGAGTTATTTTGTGTATTGTTAAATGATCCTACTATAAAAGGCTGCATTTAGACATTGAGAGTGGGTGTTCCTATGGGTACTGTCCTTTCTTCTTGCGAAACACGCTTCTTCCCTGTCTCCTCTCTGCCCTTATTGCCTCATGCATTTTTGGAGGACGATGAGAAAGAAAACAGCACTGCGTCCACAGACCACAACAATGGCTCCCTCGTCATCTTTCTGCCCCCCAGGCACACAGCACTCCCCCTCCACCTTCTCCTTGCTCAATAACAGGCAGCTGCATGGAATTTCACACATCATCTTAGCAAATAAGGCATATGCAAACAAAGGAGCGCAAACCCCTAACCACTGCTGAGGAAGAAGGGTGAACGTATGAGGTGGCCGATGACAGACATCTGTGGGGAAGATACAGGAAATCTCAGCAGGTGGGAAGTTCAGAAGGAAGATGCTGGGAAAATGGTGGAAGTGTTGATGGACTGGTGGAAGAAGACTGGATGGATAAACCAAAGAGGTGCTGAAGAGGTAGAGAAAAGACCACATAACGGAGAGTAGAGAAACGGAAATACTGCTACAGAGTGAAAAAATGGCAAGAGAAGTCATGGTAGTGAGAAGAGGAAAGAATGGAAGAAGGAAGTACAGAATGAAAACAACAAATTAAATTGGAAAAGTTGAAAAATATGAAATAAGCATTAAGTATATTAAAATTATGAGATCAAAAGGAAATGGGTGTGGAAAAGATGATGCAAAACCTTGGACCTGGAGTTCTTACACTGCAAACAAGTATTTTTGTAAATATTTTAACAATTTAACTGGAAATTCACTTTTCAGAGCACTGTTTTTAGGTATCACACGTATTATGTGAGAATGTGTGTGTAGAGATAATGCCCACTATACTAAATATTATGAGGATTAACAATATAAATCATTAAAAGCCATGAATTTACAATCATTACATTCGTCCTCCATTCCCAACCCTTTTTTTATGAACTTGAATGCAGACATCCATTAAGCTAATGAAGAAAATGGAGCTGAATTTGCTCTAGTCTGCCTGGAATGGCTCCCAATGCTGCTTGGTTCAATAGTCAGTAGGTCAAATCTGACTTTTTGTAGAGTTTCCATAAAAAAGCAGTTCAGATTTAGAGAGGTCCAAACACCCCAAATTCCTACTGAAGTCACTAAGAACAGTGTCTATTAAGTTGCTTTCCAAATTTTGTCCCTTTATCTTGTATCAGATCTTCCTCTACTATTAAAAACAATCTGCAGACAAAACCCAAGTTTTTTTCCCCGAGTTATAATGACTAAATTACCTTGTATTATTGACATAAGCATTTCAAAAGACAAGAAGAATCATTATGATGTCTCCAGTGATGGTTATTAATGACACTGTCTTTAGAAGCTGTACAGTTGTTCTTAATGTCTTTACTCTCAGTAGAGAAGAAAAAAGTCATTTATCTGTTGTTTTTCTGGCAGCTGTTACTACTTAAGCTTCTTAAGGCACAACTTAAGTTACTATTATACTCTTTAAGAAATCATCAACTTAGCTGTAGTTTTGGATCTCGGGCAGGTTACTGATTTCAACCAGTACTAACACTGTAATCAGCAGTGGAAATAATTTGAAACTGCTCTGCCTACACAAGCAGAGCTGATTTCCCTTGAGTCAAGGGAAAGGTTCCCACTGACTTCAACAGGCTTTGGATTAAGTTGTGAGTAAGTATTTGCACAGGGTAAATGCTGGTGACAGAATGTGGGGCTGTGCCAGATAAACGCAGAAAGAGAAACAGGGAATTTCAGAATGCTTCGTTCCTGGAAGAGATGAGAATTTCTATCCTTTGTTTTTTAGCTCTAATTATTACCTCTCAAAAAAAGGTCAGGAGGAAAGAAACAGGAGAAAAGACGGGATTTTTCTTTTGCTCTCAAATCTTCAACAGAATGGGAGTACATTCATGAGAAACCAATCTGTTTTAAATAAACTTTACAAACAGTGACAATCAAAATATAGGAAGGTATGGTCTAGGAAAACAGTCAACGGTGTTAGAACCCATTGACAATTCTTCTAAACGAGGTTTCAGGTTAGATTCAGAATTTACACTGGGAATTCCATTCCCCATCAGCATCCACTTTGTGCTGGTTTGGCAATAATCTGAGGATTAATATTGATATAATATATAACAGTGCTTCCCTTTTTATCAAATTTGGCAATATTAAGAGCCAAGTAATATGCCTTTTATTGAATGCTCTTTTTATTGAGATTATAGCAAAACATCCCTCTAAAAGTTGATTTTGTGTGGATATACACATATATTTTGTGTGGACATAGCAAAAATTCTAATTTATATTTAGCAATGTTTCTCTTGATTTTCCAGTGGTTTTCATGTTTGTAAATTAGTTAAGTGTTAATACCTTCTGAATTACATTAGATTTAAAAAGTATTCCAAAGGGGAGGGACACTTGAAAATAAATAATTTAATACCAGACCAGAATTAAATACATTGAATTATTTTCATGGCATAGGCTGAACAGGTATTAAAATTGTCATATTAGGTAGTGCAAGTGGTTAAACATTGTATTCTTTAGACCATCAATGGATTAATCACTGTTTTTGTTTTCAAGCAATTCTTGCTCAAGCAGACATATGGTCAAAAGCAGCAAATGTGAGCAATGTATTAAATTTTTTGTGGCACACTGGTGACTTAAGATAAAACAAATAGATAATTTTTACCAGAAAACCAAGTTTGAACAAAGATTGGTGTAGGGAAGCAAGTTCATACAGACTGTGAGCTTCCAGTACAAGGGAAAGCATTTGTCCTTTCCTGAGCCAGAAAGCACATTCATCTTTCCCAGTGTCAGCAGTGCAAATACGTGCAATTTACACATTATTGTCTAAGCTTCTGAAAAATGTTGCCCTTGAGGCTTTCTTCTTTAGAAAACACATAGTTAAGCTTCCCATTAGCATTTTTTTTTTTGGTGGGAATAATGTAAAAGCAGTTGAGAAGCACAACTAAAAAATCCCTTGACTGTAACCCGTTCACCACACCCCAAATCTTAGCAGGAAAGTAATACAGTGATACACTAGGGTTGCCTTACCATGACATGCCTAAAAAAGTCATCTTGCCAATTAGATTGGTAAAGCATGGGGCCTAATTCAGTGCAATTTTAGTTAAGGATGCAAAAGTTGTTTTAGGCAAGTTGGATAAAATATTCTGTATTCTACTTTTGTTAGTTGATGAAACAGGTACATGAATGAGCCTTGATGAGACTGCAGGTCCTCTGACTTGGGTCTCTTTTAGCATGGAAGAAGTTTTTACTTTAAATTCACAATAGATCCAAATGCCTGAGGTTTTGGTTTTATTTTCCCTTGAGGCAACAGTTCCTTGGCAACTCACCATGCCTTTTCTACTTGCTTTGCATAAGAAACAGCAGGACAGTGTGAGCAGTTAGTACAAAAGACTTCCTCTTCAGAGAAAATATCATGCGACATGATCAAGATATATTCACATATATCCTATATACTTACACACATACATATTGACTAGTATTGACTAGTAGTGTTGACTAGTAACTAATCAATTTATTGTCCGCATGACTGAAACTGAAGGAGACTGAAAGAAACAGAGAACTCGTAGATGCATGCTGAAAAAGAAGTGCTGTATTCAGAAAATAACACGGAAAAAACAATCAGCTTGCTAATATGTGTATTGCTCAAGTAAAATATTACCTTAATAAAGGAGCTAAGTACTCATTTGTATATATATAGATGTAAATATATTCTAGTTTATTTTTTTAGCTCTAGCTTATGCTAGAATTACTCATTTAAATTACTGATGTAATAAAAACAAATCTTGCACAGCCCAGTGAGTAAAATCACCAAGACAACAGTTAAGAACCGGAATCCAAATGAAGGTAACACTGTCTAACCAAAAATCGATGTTCCCTCATCTAATGCTTTATCCATGTATTTCTGCTTGTATTTCAAGCTGCTTAAACCATGGCAAATGCAGTCTTTTAGTCATTCCTCTCACAGCCATGATGCACTAAAATTTCAAAATTGCCTTCTGCTTGACAGATGCTGAACTGGCTCCCCATAGCATTGATACCATGACAATAGAAAGCAGCTGCCTGGGAAAATTTTGGCACCTGCAGTATGGTCTTCCCTCCAACCCACATACTGGCCACCTCTTCACAAAAGCCCCTCCCTCTCCTGACACTCACTGTGCCGTGGAGATCCCTGCCCTGCAGCCTCCATCACATCCCAACTGACCTCAGCACTGTTCCCCGTGGTGCTCAGGGCAGTGCGAGAGGATATCAATCTTGAATCCTTTTCCCAGTCTGCTTTCCTCCCTGTTGTGTTCCTAAAGCAAATAATTTCCAGCACTGTCTTTTTTTTTTCAAACCACAGCCTTTTACCTACATCCCTTTCCCTTCACATCCCTCCACCCCAGCCTGCCTCACTGCATCCTCAGACTCTGGAAGCAGAGAGAGGCAAGCTAGCACGAGCCAGACGAAAGAAAGGTAACTGGCAGAATTTAACTAATCTGTCAGCTGTTCTTAGGGAAGACTGAATTAAGCTCTGTGGAAGTGGGAAGGATGTCTGAGCCATTATGGAAACATCCATGTATGTAAAACTTTGAGAATAGCCCTGTGGCTATTTTCAACAGAAACACAGAAGAAAAAAAAAATAAGCTAACACCAAGATAAAAGTTTTTTGCCATTAAATTACAAATATTCTCACAATGCTAATAGATATTTGGTCTGTGGAAGCAGTGTGGATTTTATAATTCATTTTATAACTAACTGAAAACATAGAGTGGGATTCATTGAACAGATAAAAATGAAACTATCTAGAAGATTGGTGTATAGTCTAATATAGGTATCTATGCTACCTCATTCATTAGGGAAGAGATGTAAAGAGCCATTCCATGTCTTTTGGACACCTATAATCAGATGGGAGAACTTGCTTGTTGCAGGATGTCGTGACCACAGGAGTGAAGACAGCTTACCATGGACGCCTAACAAACTTGACCAATGTCAAATGAGACAAATCCCATACTTCCTCTGCAAGTTCATCATGTCTCCTTTCCCTTTTATCTCACCAACTCTCTAGAAACGTCCAGTCAACTATCATATATTCTCCTGTAACTTACAGACCTATTAATTATGATATTTCATATTTCTCTATAGAAGATGTATAGTATGTTCAAAATCACCACGGCTAATGTACTGGGTATAACTGGCAGGGTTTGGGGACAGGTGGCAGCAGGGGAGATCTGTGTAGGAGGAGGCCATGAGCTGCTCTGTGGTGGCTACAGCTGGGTCGAGCTGGCTCTGAAACTCACATGGGCAACTCATCACACTGGCTCTGAAACCTGGAAGGGTAGCCTATCGCACACCACTGCAGGGGAGCACCCAGCACCTGTGCTCGGACATTAAAGCAAGAGCAGTAGCTGCTAGGAGCAGGAAGAACAGAAGAGGAAAGTAGAAGGGGACATTGCCTGGGATGTGGCTGAAGACACGCTCTTGGAAGGTGCTCAATGGTGAAGGAGTTAAGGCTTTGAGGGACTTCAGCTATGGATGACCCATGCCAGGGCAGGGACACCCCAGAGGGACTGTGGCCTGTGAGTGACCCACGCTGGGGCAGAGGACAACGAGTAAGAAGACCAGTGGAGGAAAAAGAGTAAGAAAGAGTGTCAGAAAGTAACCATTATCTACCAACTCCAGTCACATGCAGTGTTGTAAAGGTAGTGGGACAGTCTCAGTGTAACAGGTGATAAAAATGAGGGGAGTTGAGACCACGAAGAGCAGAGGAGAGATATTTGGCTGAAGTTGGGCCTAGGAAAGGGGGAGGAAAGATGTTTCCCTTGTTCATAATTGCTTATGTTTTCTTTTTCTGAATCAGTGATTAGAAATTTACGTTAACTAGCAATAAATAAAATAAATTTGACACTGTTTTGCCTGCAACAGTTTTGGAGACCCCTTCTGGTACTTATAAGCCATTGCAAATAATTTCTTCCCTCTGGCTCTGCCTCTATTATTACTGTGTCATGGCAGGCTGTAGCTACTTCTCACATGTAAGAATGCTCCTTCTTATTTTAAAATAAGTTTAAGAATTTTTCAAAAAGTTTCAGGTACAGCTGTGACCTTAACTAACACTATTAAATAGAAATTCCAGGAGGGGCTAACTCACTGCTGATTTTGTTAACTGTGTGAATGTCATTGATAAACATGTTGAGTTTCATATACCGAGACGACACAGGAAAAATGTTCCTCCCTGCAAACTGAGGCATATTTTCATGAAAAGCCAGTTACATTTATATATACATACATATATAGATAGATAGATATAAAACCAAATTCCTATTATGCAACAGGCAGTATCATGTTTATTGTCTGTTTCTTAAAATAATGAGAAGCATTTTTAATTGCTACAACACTTTAAATAGAAGATGGCGAGATGTGAAGTTAATAATTAAATTTGGTACCAAAGAACTTGATATATCACTCCTGACATACCCTGTTATAAGCTTTAAGATAGGAAACTGCAATTTCCCAGTGCAAACACTTATTTTAGGCTTAATCTAATCAGAATGAATGTAAGCCAATGATTCACAAGTTTTATGTGCACAACCTTATTATGATATGCACACAACTGTACTTAAGAAAGACTTAGAGTACAACGTTACACATCTACAAGGGGAGACTGAGGTAAACTCCCAATAGAATTTGTTTTTAGAGTCACAGAGTTCCTTTTACTCTAGAAGAAACTATTCTAAAATTATTTCCCCTTTTGCATGTCAGCTTAGTTAATAGCCAAAAGATTGCCAGTATTTCTTCAGAAGATCGCTTCAGTAGCTGAGGGCAGCTTATGCTGTGTACGCAGAAATAAAGTGACTAGACTTTCCTCAAATGGCCATCAAATGAGTGAAGGAAAACCTTTTTGTAATGGTTGCCATGACCATTTATAATATTTGTTAGTTTGTCATCCACTTCTACTCTTTCCGTTACAGAATTACTAAAAAAAATAACAGATTGCAATTTAATTAAATCACAGGAAGCAAAGGATGGAAACAGACCCCACACAACTGCTGTCTCCTTTCTCTCTTAAGAATGACACTGGCATCTAAACAAAGAAAATTTGAAGAGGAGAAGGAATCTGGCTTTCGTTATTGGAAAGTATAACAATAAGCCAACAATATGTTTATGGAGACAATCAATAACATATCCATCTCCACAATGGCTTTGGCAGTCATCCTTTGGTCTCCACTTCCCATTACACAGTGTCAGAACTCAAGGTACAAATGCTCTCTCCACCTGGTCCAATCTCCCTTCCCCTCTGCCTTCCCAAAGCTTATTGCTTCTAGTTAATGAAGTCTCAGCCTTCCCTAAAAGTAGTAATGCATAGTCCAGACTGAGCTGTTCTGACTTCTTTCCCCACACTACTCCTAGGAATCTGAATGGTTTCCTGAGTTGTCCTCTCATGATCATACCCACTTGTTTTGGCCTTAGCACAGTTCCAGCTCACTAGATGCCAAGTGAGATCCCATCTCATCCCATCCCACCTTCCATGGGATTTCATCCACCTCCCTGGCTAACTGCTGCTGCTGCAATGCCATCAGGCAGAGGCTGTGACAAGGCTTAAACCTTCACTTTACCTCTCATTCTGATACTGAATCTGAGTTCCTCCTTCAGTTGGAACTCATATCGCTTAATCTTTCCCTCTACTAAGCGCCTTTGTAACATGTTGGTTGTAGGTTTTTAACTGCATATAGTGATCGGGCCACATTTACTGAAAGCTGCATACGGCCTTTAAGATTTTGGCTGTTTGACAATATGATGGGATCTCAAAACAGCCCATAATTTTGTGGTGGACCTCCCTGCTCTTCTTCCTGGAAGTGAGTGTACTGAACACCCCAAGACCTTCTACATTCTAGCATACTCAGAACACAGACTAGAACCAGATGACTCAAAAGAGAGGTCTTTAGATCTGCTAGTTAAATCAGACAAAAAATCAAAGCATTTGAAAAGAGATTTTTTCTGTTGCCTGCACTTGTCTTTGAATGGCAAGACCTTTATTTAAGGCCTGATTTTTAGTCCAGCAATTTCCAGCAGCTTTCTGCACAGCACCCCTTGGGTGTCTATGAAAACTACTTTCTTTTTATTTGCCTAGTCCCTGCTTTCCTCATAGTGCTCCCAGTATCCTGTTTGTGCTCTCTTTCACTCTTGCATTGTGAACTTCCCCCTTGCTAAGCTTGCTTGCTTTTAGCAATGGTGCAATCTTCACTTTCTTCCACCGGGTTTTGTGGCCTAAGAAAACCTTGACAAGACAAGAAGGTAAGCTGCTTTCTTTTCTGCCTTCCAGCCACAGTCCCCTCAAGAAAACACACAGCATTAAGCTCTCTTGGGAAATCAGAACACCTTTCTTATATGCACATAGCTGTATGATTCAACAGTTTAGAATGATTTTTTTTCAAGGAGATCTGAAAACATTAATGCGACACTGTCCTTACTCTCTGCAGGTCTTCTCAGAGGTAATGGGATGACAGCCCTGTGCATATAATTTTCCACCATATGGTTTAAGAGATTAGAGCTATGGCTTTTGAAAGAAAGTCTATATTACCCTTCCTTCTAGACTAAACCTTTAGTATTTTCTTTCTCTAGAGATTCGTTTTCTTGGCTGTTGCTTCAGGCTAGTTTATTCACAGGTGAGCTTCTAAAACTTTTGGATGTAGCAGCTTCCTTCCAAAGTCCTTTTGTATTCTGTCAGAAGGGCAAATAAATTTGCACATGGTAACAGAAAATTTTACTTAACTTTGTCCTGTCACTGTTGGAAATTATGCTCCTGTTTTCTCTGTTGCAAGATAAGATACTGCCTTCTATTTGGATGTTCTCTGCATCACAACCCTCACCTTGGTAAGAGCTACAGAATACATCCGAGTGCTGTATCAATGTGCATTTCTACCATGTCTTTTACCAGCAATATCAGCAAGAAACCTCCCTCCAACTTTTCTTTAATTGGAAATAAATTAATGATGTATCTGAGAAATACCTCTGGTTTCCATTATGCAAACAAAGCAGAAGCCCGTGAATAGTCAAGATTCTAGCCAAAGGTTGGTGGGACCAACATGCAAACTCTTTAGAGACCACATGTGCACATTTGTATTATTAAAGCGTTGCAAAAATCCTTGTTAATTAGATCATTACTGTTGTCATTCATGCCAGCTTGATTAAGCTTTCACAGGTAGCTATACCAGCATGTGTTACAGACAGATCCTTACTTTGCTGAGCAGACATATATCTATATCTAATGAAATGACTGAAATGTTGCAAGCACAAGCTATGGAGGCTTGTCTTTATGGCCTTTTTGAGGACCTTCTAACACAAATAGTTCTTTCTGCAGGAAATGTAACTACCACTGAAGTTTAAAGGTGCTGGGAGAATATGCCAGAATAAATGTGATTTTTTTCTTCATACATACTGAATGTTGAACTTGCCAGAGTAAGTCAGGGTGAGAATTACTGATAGCAGCACTTGGCATTTATATCTGACATAGAACAGTCATCAATTAAGCTAAGATTTCCATTTGTGACTGGGGTAGCAAATGGTTGTTTGTCTGGCTGCATTACAGTCCACAGCTAGAAAAGGCCACCTTTCCAAAAATCTATTTACCCCTCTGTTCATAAAATTAAAAAAATACTTTGCCAACATATTGGTGTTCAGAATTAGAATTTAAGTTTTTAATTGTCCCCTAAAATGGCTCTAGGTGATGGGCCATTTTTCATTTACAGTCATTACAGAGCCATATAAAACAATTTATAAGGCACATTTTATCACTGAAGTAACAAGTTCTTAAAGGTGACAGAATTTCATTTTTCAATAAATGCTATGCCAAATATAACTTTTGTCCCATAAGTAACTATCATTCTCCTGTCCATGTTTGAAGGTTTCCTTGACTTTTTTACTCCTAATTGCTCCAAGTCAATGCTTCTGACATCTCTGTTCCTTTCCCCATTGTACCAAGAGAATTTCAAAGCTGAGGCTTTCCAATCCATAATATTTTTATATACGATTTAGTAGTTTGTAGAGCACATTTTAAGATACAGGAAAGGAACTTAACAATTAGCATGTGCAGAAATAAAGATGTTTTCGACAGTAGGTGGAAAGAGGCAGGGAGAGCACACACAGCACTCCTTTTCATTAATTCATCTTGACTCATGCTGTCCCTCCTTTTGCTAGAACTCTTTTTAAGAATTGGAATTTCATTTGGAAGATCTTGCAGGTGGCTGTGGTGCACACTAGTTGGCTATACTATTTTAGACCTTATTTGTTTACTGAAACTGCTTGCCAATTTGCAAGTGATTTGCAGTTTTTTCCACTATTGAGAATGCCTGGTGCAATCTATTTCATATGGGCATGTAATACCTGGCTTCCACTAGAAAAATATTTTTTTGGAGGACAGCACAAAACTTTAATTATTTTGTTGATTTCACTGCACTCCACTGGTCACATAGGATCTTTGTGCACATCTTGTTTCACATTGACTTCTTTGGTTTGTTATAAAAGACATTTATCTTGGCTAGATGCAACTATCAATCTATACCTGTTCATTATTTTGGCAGTTTCCAATTTAAAATGCTACACAGTATTATTCATTAAGATTTGACGTCTCTATTTTTTTAACCAAATATAAAGATAATACCAGAGGTAAAGAACACTCCTTAAAAAAATTAAAAAAGATTGTTGCACTTCATCAATTCAGTCAACTGGTGCAATCATACCCTAGCACTGACCTGTTAATACTAAAATAATTTACATCCATCATGAGGGAAGACTAAACTATGCTAGTAAAAAAGCATTATTGATGCTCCCAAAAGGCATTGTATTGGTGTAACTCCCTACCTAGTTCTGCCAAAACAGAAATCATACAGATCCAGCCCTAAGGTGTCACTGAAAGGTATTACCAAATACTATCTAAATATCCAATACTAGCTACCAAATCAGCTACAGAATTACTGGGTTTGATGTAGCAACTATTCAACAAAAAACAGAGCCAGGACAACAGAGATACACTGTTCCTCCCAATATTAAAATCTGAGAAATGGTATATAAAGTGAAGATACTGAAAGAGAAAGCTTTGCTATTGTCTGTCATTAACAAGGTTATAATTGTTAGGGCCCTCAGCACCAAGATTTAAAGAGATTCAAACAGGCAGTCCCACAATAGGAAGAGACTTAAGGAGCAGCACAGAGTCAATTTTAAGGAAGGACTTATTTTTCATGCCTGATTTATCATTTCCAGTTACTGTTTACAGTTCTTTCATGTCAGAGCACTGCTGTTAATAAAACCATTTGTGTTTACTGCTTTTTACAGGTCCCTCAAAAATTGACATCAGATTCATCTTCTCCAGAACTAGTAATACTAATATACTAGTTATAAAGAGCAGGCTGCAGTCCAGACAAAGCCAGTTAAATTCAACTTCAGTTCAAAGGACAGCAAATAAAGGCTAACAGTGCAACACTGCGCAACTAAGAAAGTCAGGCTCCACTGGAAGGCAAAGCACATTTTTACACAGCCTTAACAGGAGGTGAGCTAAGTACTGCTGAGAACTACAACACCTAGCAGAGATATAGGAAGCTCTTTTGATTTTTGGGGGTAAATCCTCTATCTTCCTCACTTCTTCAGGTAACGCTTGAATTATAATTACAATTCATCTTTTCTCACTTAAAAAAAGTACCTTTTACACTAGAATCAACTACTTTCTATACCTAACAGGTATTCAGGTACAGACTGGATACCTGCTTTAGCAAAGACTGCAGACTGGATACAGCTTTAGCAAAGTTTCCGAATCAAGCTTAACTGCTGATGGGGAACATATTACCTGGAACTGAAAATTAGAAACATAGTTTTGGAAAGTTCACCTCCCTAGGATAAAGTTAGCTTTGATGGATAACCTTTTCCACCTGTTTACAGAGATGCAAACTAGAAGTCAGTGAGGAAAACATAGCACAGCTTGTCATGGGAATATGCTGCATGAATTTTGCTACAGTGCCTCACTTGTCTTCAGTGAATTGGAGTGGAATTTTGGCTACATTGTGTTTGAAAATTGCATTTAGCTGTAGTGTATCTATATGATAAGGAAATGACATTTATTATAATTACTTCTTTAGCACAAGTTCTGCATTGCTATCAAAGTATGAAAGGTCATAAAGACTATTCTTCCCCCAAGACACAGTTCTTTTAAAAGTATGTTATCTGAAGCGTAGGCAATTAATGTGAAAACTTTACTTTAAAAGTATCTAAATATAAAAAGGATACACTTTTTCCATTTGGAAAATTAGCAATTGGACTAGATGATTGTTGTAGGTCCCTTCCAACTGCAATACTCTAGGTCTATTCTATTTCTGTTAAAGGGATATATTACTAAGTATAGCTGATGCCAAATACTTCTCTACATCTGATTTGTTAGGTTTTTTTTGCACACACCCTTTGAAAAAACAGAAAACATTTGTGCAAATGAAATTGCATTTCGTATGACTTCAAAGGTGTTTCAGTGTCTGTCAGTTTCAAAACTGAACAATTACTGTATAGCTGTAAAAAAGGTCTTCAAAGGCATTTTGATCAGAGAGAAAAAATAGACCATGATCCGTGACTAAAGTTTCTGCGCTAGTAGAAAATGCAGATTTAATGCATTAGAAATAATATTCCTAAAGTAAGCCCTTCCCCAGTAAAGGGCATCACCAAAACGCTTGATTTGACAGACAAGGGAGTAATTGAGGACACTGTTACTTCACCGTTCAGAGGAGCCTCTTTAACAGTCTAATTTAATGATTTAAGCATAATCTGACTACTTCGACAGTAACGAACAGAGACCACTATTTTAATAAACCACTTGTTGCAACCATCCACAGTACTGATGGCAGCGAAGCACCACGACATAGGCTTCAACTGCTGTGCTAGCCCTCCCTAACCTCAGGCCAGCAGGGATAACCAGCAACACTAAATGCAAGCTGCCACAATATTACTGTTAGCAGTATTTAGGAGAACTTCGATACAGCTACTTTTGCTGCAATAATGCTCCTTACTTGAAGTTAAACAGCCTTCAAAAATATGTCAGTGCTTTGCGCATGGAAACAAAGAGCTCCCTTTTGGCTTTATCAGTTGGTCTAAATATTCGGGATTTCAACGGCATAGGGAGTGGGAAAAGGATATTTACACTATCCAACTTTAAGCACTTAACATACTTCCTTCCCCCTCCTTGTCCCCAGCGTCTGCCAGGTTTACATTTGCCACAGCTATAGCACTTCTGTCTCCTCTGGGAACAAAACACCAGAAACAGCATATCACCTCTAGCTTTCTGATAAGCAGCAGGGAAACAGGATTTAAATTCACATGACAGGTACTCAGCTAATCATTTTTTCATAAATGATAGCGCCATTATATTAGATATTAAACAGGGAAAATGTGTTTGTGTGTACCAACAGAGCCATTCATCTACTTCAAGTCAAAATACTTTAAGGATCAGGTTCTCATTTACTTCGTTGATTTTTTTTCTCCACACACACTTATGCAACATTATGACGTAAGAGGACAACATCAACAGCTCTGGTGAAATAACAACTGAAAGGAGATGTCAGAGAATACCACTTGGTTTTCAACTATGGAAAGAATTTATCTACAGAAAGCAATCAGTGTCATTAAAACTATCAATGAGATAAAGAATGTTAATATCAAACCAGGAGACTGCCTTTGGAATGGACAGTGTTGGATTAGTAACTATGAAGACACCAGATTTTATAAATATATCGCTTTCCCCAAATTTCCTACATTTACAACTATAGTTCTCATAGACCACACATACCTGAAGCTTCCTCACCTTGTTCTGAGAACCGTAGGGGTATATGGAAGTTGCTGCCTGGACCAGCTCTCCACCAGGGCAGATAGGTAATGTAAACTGAACCGACATCTGTCTGGTATTTTGAAAACAGAGAAGTTTTAAATAGCATGTATCAATGAAATGCAAAGGTTTTGCATCTCTATCGGCATTTTAGAAAGGGATATGATGATTCTAAAGTTTTGTTCTATACTGTACATAACGTCATACACGGAATTATTAACCCTGCCCACTTGGATATAAGAAGAGCTGGAAAGAGGAACATTGACAAAAATAAAACTTTTAATTCTTGATTGGTGAAAATGTGCAATAAATTCCACAGAGCCCCACACTGTTGCTTTAGCAGAAGAATTCACACTATGTCCTTACTGTTTATCCTTTTCTTGTACTTGTAGTAAGTTTAATTCAGGCCGACCCTATGACGTGTCACTTTGTATTTCACCATAGCTACTTCTACCCAGTGAGGTCTTTATTCATGAAAGAGAGAAACTGGAGGGCAGTTAAAGCTCCTGCTTATTTGGTGTGTTTGAAAATAAATTACACTATCTGTGGACATTCTCAGATTACATTTCTGTTAATCTGCCCAGAATTTGTGTGTTAAAAAGATGCGATTTTAATATCGAAATTCTGGAGAATTAAAAAGATAAATTCAGAAATTCCTTACTTCTCTTGGACAATAAAATTGTTCCTATTATGCTCATTTGCTTGTTTACACACCATTTGTCTTGTTTTCATTGTGATAATTTCCACAGTGTATGGTAGTACCAAGCCTTAGTTTCTAACACCTTGTTCAGTCGTTCTCAGTCTAGGAGTTGTGATTGCCAGGCCGAAAGCACTACTAGAACTCAAACACCAGCAGACTGGAGTGTGAAATTATCAGTATGAGCACTAATGAAAAGAAAAGGTTGGTTTAGACTTTCTAGAATGACCACACTCACTGAATTCCTGGCATGATTTCTCTTCTCTTTCTAGCATTTGGATAACCCGAGTGCTGCGTGGAACCAGCTGCGTGTCTCCTGTGTAGTTCCTTAACAATTTTGAGTGCTTGGATCTTCTTCTGTAAGACTTAGAACCTGTGATGGGTTATGGAAAGTAAAATTTACCCAGATATCCTCCTCTCAAACTACTTGGACAGAATACTTAGTTTTCCAGTTTGCTTCCCTTCTTCACCACGGTCGTCATTTATATCTAAATTACTGCATTAGCACACTTCAGGATCAAAGGTTCTCCATTTATAGAAAACACATAATAGAACATAAATGTTTCTTCAAGTTTGGCAGAACTACAGGGAAAAAAGCAGAAAAACGCTGGAAGAGGGGATTAAAACAGAGAAGGCAGATTAGATCCTCCACCGGAGTAATCTGTCACAGCGCTGGATACCAGCTCCAGCCAGACAAGTAAAAAGGGTGCAGTCACTGCTCCACTAAAGCCAGAAGTCTGGTTGGACACAGTGGCAACGGCCTGAGTGCTATGGGACCGTCTCTGCCCCAACCACTGCCTCTCTCATGCCTGTACCAGCACCCCTCCAGCAAGCACGCCAGCAGGGATCTTAAGGAAACATAGCTCTAAAGAACAGAATTTTTGCTTTCAGCTATTTCAAATAGCTTTCAGCTGCTTCCAATAGCACATTCTCATTGTGCATTTCAGGACTGTTGTTTAAAAATTGTGACTAGCTTTTACTTTTACTGCCAGCTGCCTTTGCAGAAAAACAGAGAGATCGGTTGGGGAAGTCAGAACCCCTCCAACATGTACATTCCTCATGGATGATCGAGGAACAGCCACAGTGGTGATCCCTCTTTTCTGGAGACAGATTAATTTAATCTTTTGCACACCAATAGCAAGTTCTTTCAGGAAGACAGTAAAATACATTAGAACTTTATCATTAATAATTTTTATGATTAATAAATTGTATCAGGTGAAGTAAGAAGCACAGGATTGTTGAACCTTTTATGATTTTGGTTCTCCTCAATAACTTTTCTTAAAATTTATTGTTTTTATTGAGCTTGTGCTATAGAAAACAGAAAACATGCCTAATAGATGAAGGGCCGTTAGTTGAATGAGACTTATAAGAATTTACTAGTAAAATAAAATAAAAAATTAAAATTCTAAACATTTTAACAGGAATCCATCACTGAATCAAAGTAAAGGCTAGATTTGTGGTTTTTTTTTTTTTTTTTTCTTTGGTGCCAGTCCTACGTTAGGGATCATAAGTTAAGTAATCAAAGTTAAACATAAAAGTGCACAGCTTCCTTTCGAAGTTCAGATCCATTAGGGAGGTAGGAAAGTCAAAGCTCTGATCCTCTTCTCTGCATGGCTCCTAGTTTTGCCAAGGAAGCAGTACACAATAACTGTTGACTCCAAATAGGCAAGAGTAGGAGGTCCAATTAGTTTGCAAAGAGATTGTTATTCCTTTGAGGTCTAATTGACACTGCATATACTTCAACACATTAATACACTCCCATTTTTAAAAGAAGAAGGGTGCTTTGTAAAACTCTGGCATGCTTACGTCCTGTTTCTTTCATAATGCATCGTACTGTGCTCTTAAGTACTGCTCTTGGATACCCATCAGAGCAGCTTCCAAGAAAAAATTAAGACATACTTAAATCTTACTTTATTTTCAAAATGGAACTCCTATTTGAAAGAAATTAGTCAGAACTAAAGGAAAAAAAGCAGCCCACCTGTTGAATAGATAAATCCCCCATATAGAAAACTGGCAGCAGTTATGCAGGGTAATGACAGCTATTTATGTGAAGCTCAGGGATATTGTTTGACACAGTGGCCTGCTTTGAACTCACTCTCTGGTTCATCTGGGTTGTACCCTATGTTTTGTTATCCAAGAATCTTCCCAAAGTCAAAGCAAAATTGATCAAAATGGAGTCTACATTGCAAAATACTAACTCATACCCTTTTCCCCCTAAACTAGTCTCGGTTCACTTGACTGTCATTTTGGCAAATCTAGGCAAGTTTCACATCCAAAACTGTAATTAGAGAAAATAAACAAAGATGTATCCTGTTAAGAAACAATACACTCAACATTATAATGGAAACAACAACTGAAAAAACAGTATTTGCTAATGTGGCATATAAGGCTATATATAAAAAATCATAGGAAGTGGCGTAATTTTCTCCTTCCAGTTTACAATTTGCTTGTCTTGTGTCAGATACTGTTAAGAAGGAAAAAAAATCACCTTTGGTGAGTCTGCTGACATTTAGGAGTTGGCAATATACAGAAATAAGTGAATCCCTCCATCCAGAGCTAGGCTGCTTTGAACAAGAATGCAGATCTAGAACAAAAATGAGAAGTTATGGAAACCTGTATCCCAGAAAAAAACATAAGGAAATTCTATAGCATGTCAACAACGTCACGGCAGAAGCAGAAAACTGCTCTCTCCAGGAGTGCCCAGATGGGGGTGTGCCAGCTGGTAATTGCAACTTCCATTCTCAAGCAAATCTTGGAAGTGGCAAATACTGTACAGGCAGGAAGCACCATATCTGAACAAATGTGACACAGAAGAATCTTCATAATATATACATAGTTCCTTTTATACCATGTGCTCTACAGATACCAGACCTTAGTATTGCGAAGCAAATGGACAAAATGATGACAGCCACTGATGACATTTAGTCTGTATAAACTTTGAACTTGTGTTAAAAAACTTTAGGAGCACAGTTTAGGAGCTAAAATCTTCAGAACAAATTAAGCTCTAAAGCTCTGAACTGATTCTTAAGAGTATTTTTCTGTTTTATTCATCTTTGCTCCTACTTAGGGCAATCTGAATGTAAGTTCTCCAGCACCCTCAAGTTATTCCCTCCCCATCCCTGGAAGTTTTCCCCACTTCTCCTTTACGTGCTCTGCAATCACGTCACCAAAGAATATCCGTCCCTTTGCCAAGAACCTACCGTTCCCATAGCAATTATACAGATTTATGGAAATCATGCTTGCAGCAATGAGTACAATAGTATCCATATGTATAAGCATGCTCCATCTCAAAAGAACAAAGCAAGCCATTCACCAGAAACTCACGTAATTTTTATAACAATGTTAAAAAAAACTACTGACAAATCTAAAGTACCTGCCATTACTGTTGCCACATTGCAGGGGTGGGATAGGGTTCCTTTTAAACTGTTTATGTGATTTCTTCATGACTCATGGCAACTCCAGGAACGAACAAGCTGGCTGCATGCACGGAACAGTAATTGAAAGCAGTCACAGAGAGGTAAACAGAATAAAAGAGAGTAATTTTTCTTGCACATAAATATTCATATTGCATAATCTTCTCTGCAGAGAATTCCACATACTTATTGAAAGTTCTGATTTTGTCCCCAGGAAAGTGCTAATTTCATCATTTTAGTGAAAGATCTCTATGGCTCTAGATTGCTCCTCCCATAAGCAGAAAACATGACATGTAGACACTAAATTAGGTATGATGAATCAGACATTACTAAGCTGGAGATCAATGTTCATATGCTGAATTTTATTAGCTTTCTTTTCATGTAGAATCTTGACCAGGTCATTTTTGTCTCTCTCTGCCTATTTTGATGACACTAATCAAAATTTGTGGTACCAGAGAAGGGAACCACTGAAGAAATCCTTATTTGCATTCAACAGCTGAATGCTTGCAACAGATTCCAGAATTTAGCGTGATCATGAAGCACACTGGCTTGTTTGTGAACGCCATTAATGCAAGTTACGAACCTCCATTTGGTGGCAAGCATAGCATTTAAAGAAGTATCAGATAAAAACGGATGTGCAAATCTAGCACTTTACTTAGTAAAAACTCTGGATAAAAAATGCCTGTGCGAATCTCTCTCATTATGGACAATCCAATGAATCCACTAAGAAAAATATTTGAAGGATGAGTGAATTTTGCTGGGGAAGTTTCCTCTCCCACTTCCAGCCTCTTACATTTTACTATTTTGAGACTTCAAATTACATATAACCTCCAGTTTCAATTATATCTCGCCAGAGACAACTATTGCATTAAAACCTGTAATTTCTTTTACACCTACAAGAATGAAGCACATATTAA
>VYZV01032512.1:4095-51407 GCA_013401275.1 Pandion haliaetus
GTTTAATAGAACAGAAAAGAAGAAACTAATAATGATAATAATAACACTAATGAAATGACAACAGTAATAATAAAAGGATTGGAATATACAAGTGATGCACAATGCAATTGCTCACCACCCGCTGACCAACGCATCCAGAAGTCCCCAAGCGGCGATGCCCCCCCCCAGTTCCTAAAACGTCATATGGTATGGAATACTCCATTGGCCACTTTGGGTCAGCTGCCCTGACTGTGTTCCCTCCCAGCTTCTTGTGCCCCTGCAGCTTTTTTGCTGGCTGGGCATCAAAGGCCGAAAAACCTTGACTTTAGACTAAACATTACTTAGCAACAACTGAAAACATCAGTGTGTTATCAACATTCTTCTCACACCTAGCTCAAAAACATAGCACTATACCAGCTACTAGGAAGACAATTAACTCTAACCCAGCTGAGACCAGGACAATAATAAACACTTTTAAGTATACGGCATTTGACCTCTCATTTGTGTCTTAATCTCGCTCTTGGGATCACATCGAAACCTTCCCTGACATTGGATCAGGACAATACCCTGGCAGAGGGCATGACCGGCCTTCAGCAGACTCACATCACCTTGCAGCACAACGACCCTTCAAGAGCCCACCAACCCTCCTCCCACACCACCAACTCCACATTCAGCAGCAAACAGCCTGCCCTTGGGGCACCCCATCCCCATGCAAACTGCTGCCCCTGTCAAGGGGGAGGTGGAGGCAAACCCCAGCTGTGACTCAAGGGGGAAGCACAGGTCTGAAGGTGTCTTCTTACCAGGCCATGATCTGGTGTCACAGTGGAGCTTGGTCTCCACCAGAACTGGCTTGTCCAAGTGGAACATGGATCTCTGGAGCTTGAAACTCACCTTGTTCCCATTACAGAAGTACTCGTCCCTGATGTACACGGTGACAGGCTGCAAATATGAGCAAGAAAGAAATAGAAGCTGGAATTTTTCCGATGGGAGAACAGTGTGAAGACTTGTCTAGGCATGCTAAGGCTTAACTGTCAGCCTATCCACCCCTGTGGTCCCCAGGGACAACATAGGGCATGTTGGAAAGCTTTGGAGAAGAGCCTTGCCCTCCAGGTTGCTCCCTTCTCTCTCCTCTTCCCAGTGCATGCAAGGAGAAGGACAAGCAGGTCACACCACCTGGAACCCGAGGAGGTCCAAGGAGGACAACCTCTGGGAAAAGCCCTGAACACTGCCCCAGGCTCTCTGCCTGGTCATTACACACTGCCAGCAAGGCTAGGGAAAACTCCAAAGAATAAAGCCCATGATGTTCTTCATCTTTGCCTTTGCTTTTCCTCTCCATTCATGCAAAAATTGCTCTCTGGCAAAGCTGTCCGCTGCAGTATACCGCTGGGGCATTTTTTTCTGCTTTCTAAGCTGGGGGAGGAATAAAGGGCAGGGAGAGGAGTGAGGACACATCAGAGTCCAAGGGAGGACGAGGAAAGCAGCCTCACCTTGTTCATCAGCAGCTCATGGCGACAGCACTCCAACACGCTATCCCAGATATCTGCAATCTCTGGGGAAGAAGACAGGCCATGCTCGTGGTCAATAAGGTCCTTGCCAAGCCAGCAGATGCCAGGCATCATCCTCGCCCCCTGAAATCACCCATGCAGGAATTGGCCTGCAGAGCTGAGTTTTAACCATGTCCCCATGAGAAGACTTCCCTGCCGGGGACAGAGGTCTGTACTTGAAATAGAGACACGAGAAGGCTTTGCACAAGGACATCCTCCCATTCACAACAGGAAGGCGTCTCCGAATTCACAGCAATCTGTCTTGAACACGGGACCTTCTGGCAGCACTTACCCTTCTTTGTGAAACCAAGCAGGTGTGGGAACAGCATGTGGAGGAAGGCAGTGGAGAACCACTCCACAGTTGCAGCTCCTCCTGGCCAACCTACTCCACTCTTCCACGCCTGGGCTTGCCCCTGACTCGCAGAGAACTGCGAGTTGGGGTGCTGTGGGGAGGTAAGGTGTCCTAGTGAGGTGGAGTGTCCCACTGCAACTACAGCCCATGTCGGAGGGGCTGCAGGGACCACCTCCAGCCCCTCAGGCACGCTGCCAGGCTTTATCCTACATGGGGAAGGGGGCATTTTGGGGGGCTTCCCCCATCCACCCACTGCCCTCTTCACAGGGAGACCCAAAGAGTCGCAGACAACCACCACTGAACCTCCCCTAAGCAGACACAAACACGGTGACAGAGAAACAAGATTAGAAGACTTGAAGGTTGAAAAAAGTCAAGTTGAAAATAAAAAAAAAAAAACCCTCAAAGATAATTTAAGTTTCAGGAGTCCTTGCTCAAAAGTTGCACAAGTGGAGAACCACATGCCTTGGGGAAAGATTGTTTGAAATTGTTTTGAGATGGGTATGAAAAGTAGCCTGAGTGGAGAGCAAGAAGACAAATTCCGAGCAAATATCTTTAACGCTGGATCTCAGCATGGATACAAAAGAGCGTAGCAGATTGGAAAGTGATTTTTCTTGCAATTCTGGTTGGAGCCAAGCAGGCTTTGAATACACCTCAACTGATGTGTGCTCAGATCCTCTTCATTCTCCTGAGAGATTCTCTGCTCCCTCGCTTAGCAGATCTGCTCTCCTCCTGTTGGGGACCACTCTTATCCCCACCATGGCCCTCTGTGCCAGTTCAGATCCCCTCCACCCCCCTCCAGGCACACTCCGATGGCCTCCAGGCTGATTCATTATTTTTCAGGACTTCTCCCATTCCTCCTCCAAGCACTCAGATTTCCTCAGTTCCCCCTCATGCAAACTGTGATTCCTCCCATGTCCTCCTGAGTATGCATAGATCTTCCATTCCCAAAGTGTGTTCAGATCCCTTCTCTTCTCCACAGCTCACACTCCAATCTTTTCTGCTTCCCTTTCTGCATACACAGATTCCCCTCTACAGTCCTGTTCTGCATGATCTGATCCCTTCCACTCCCACCCAAGCATCTTCCTAGACCCTCCATCACTGTCAGTGAGCATTCAAGATCTACCCTCTTTCCTTCTCTGGATGTTCAGATCCCCTCCTTTCTCCTGCTCCTATTCCATTTCCCTCATCCCCTCCATCTCCATCTGCCTTCTGGTCCCTTTACCCATCACCCTTGCTCTCAGAGCCCCTCCTTTCCCCACCATCTTCCTTCTCTACACATTCTCATCCCTCAGTGCTCAGATACCCCCCGTTGCCCTCTACAGGCTTGCACGAACCAAAATGGAAGGGGTAAGAGCGTGCAAAAAGGGGAACGACCAGCGTCTGAGCACAGATCAAGAGGAATGGACAAAAGAGGGCACATGGTGGAAGGGAACTTCTCCAAGTTTTATTTACAAAGCTTGTAGTTTTGGACTGGACAAGGAATTGGGGTTCAGGGGAAGATATGCTTCACCCCACCCCTCTTCCATTTTACTGAGTTTATCTACAAATTCCAGCCTCCAGGTGGGTCTGGGATGACACACACACGCATTTACAGTTGGGTAAGTTGAAAAAAAGCTGTTGAATAATTTAGTTTAGAAATCACCAGGTCAGTCCATTTGGCAATTCTCCCCCTGCAGTCTTTGTCATCCCACAGCAACAGTAGCCCAAAAACTTGCAGTCCAGCTAATATTTTACAGACGTCTCCCCTCATTTAGGAGTTCTCAGAGCTGATGCTCTGACTCTCCTCCTGCAGCTGGGAGGCTGTGGTGTCTCCAGGCGAAGCTACATTTAAGTACCCGATCTCAGAAGGTTGAGAGGGGGATAAGCAAAAGGATGAATCTTGGCTTTCAGCTTCTCCTTCAGGCTTCGTGTCTTGCGTGGCCTTCAGGGCGCTGAGAGAGCCTGGTGGTTCTTGTGATGGGAAGCTGAAAACAGATTTCCTCTCTTAAGTCATTCTTCAAACTCTATCTGACCCTCCACCACCTGCACAGCCCCAATGTTCCTCCCAACATCTCTGCAAGGCAGCACAAGATGATGGTCAATGCCTTTTGCTTGAACTAAGGCTCCAATACTCTTCCTCCAGTCAAGCAGCTGACAGCCCTCATCTACCCCAGAACCTACTCAGACCGTCCGTCGCCCTCCGCAGCACCCAAAGCCTGTAACCAAGCCCACTGTGCTGGGTCTCCAGCAAGCAGAGACCAGAGTTGCAGAGTCTCTCTGCCTTCCCCTTGCCCATTTTGGCACAGATCATGGTGCTCCTGGCTACACTGGTGGAGAAATAGCTCAAGCTCCCTCCTGCCCCATAGCCTGGGATGTGAGTCATACAGCTCTGGGCAGCAGTGGTCCTCTAAGCCTCATAACCTTGTGTAAAGACACTCCTCCAAAATCACTGGACACCAAGCCAATTTCTAAATCCCACAGTGTTCCCTGACATATGTTGATAATTTTACTTCTCCACCCCATTGGTTTCAGACTCTTTAATACCATTTTCCCCATAATTTGACCAAAAAAAACCAAACCCAAAAAAAGACCCTTGGTGGTGAAAGCACAGGGTGGAGCAGCCAAAACACTCAACTTCTCCCTCACCACAGGCAGAGAGGCATTCCCTGCCTCCTCCTTTTACCCCACAGTACCTGGTATGGGGAGATGGCAACACCTTACTCTGTAGTTGGCGTTCGGAGAAGTTAACACTCTTTGAGTCCTGGAAGGAAGAACAGAGACTTTCAAAGGAGGAGGTGCATGTCAGACCCTGAATTTCAACATACAGTCTTTGACTTCAAAGTGCCCCCAGCTCCACTGACAGTTCTCCCCATGAACTCCAGCCCCACAGAAGTACTAACCATCAATTTGTCCTTTGGGTCTGAATTTAAACTAAAAAAACCCAACCCTAACTAGCCCAGGTGAAACAAACAGAAAGAAATAAAACACAGTGGAACACACAAACGGCTCTTTCTGCCAGGCCCCAAACAGCGCTTTCATCGTTAACAGCTCATTTCCAACCAAAATGGGTTCCCTCCAAATTTCAAAATGTACCAATAAACTTCCAAATCCACCTGTTTTATTTGAAGGGTTGTTGAAACACTATCTTTGACTTCCCTGGATTTTTTTCGATTCCTCCCCCCAAAGTTCGTCGTTAACTTGGTCAATCCAAAACTGAGTTTTAAGGTAAGGCATGTCTTCATACGGTTCAATTTAGTAGATATCATCAGTCAGCTTGGTCTGAGGTTTTTTGGCTTACAAGAATAACATTCCCAACCACAGTGCTCTGGGTTATTTCTCCTAACTTTAAAGCTAACTTTAAAACTAAGGTCTTTTAATGACTAAATCTGCAGAAGAGCCAAAATGAAATTTCTGTCCTTGCGAAAAAGGATCTCATTGTGCAGCAGCTCGGGGATGGAGTGGTACGGCCAGTGCATCAAGCTTTCAGCTGCCCACAAAATCCCTCTTCACTGACAAAGCCACTGCAATCTACTGTGTGTTTGGTGTCCCCTTCCATCCCAACCAAAGGATCAATTCAGCTCTTCTCTGGCACCCTCATCTGTAGCTACAAACACCAACCCACACTTGCAGGAGACATCAGCTCCTGCAACCTGTCTGCTGAGACCAAGCCCACTCAGACTCTCACCTCCGTTTTGGGAGCATGGATGCTCCTCGGCACACATTGCAAGGTGGGCACGTGGCTGGAGAACTGGAGTTTGCTCTCATGCAGCCGCACATTCTCCTCATCCAGGATCTTCACTCTGAGCACACCACACGTACAAGGCACAAGTTATTCTCTTTCTGGCACACTACATTTTCAAAGGGGCAGTTTCTTTTTCAAACGCAGACCCTTTGGCCTCCACAGCCTTCAGCTGTATGCTGAGGGCTTTGCTGGAGTAAGGGGCTGATTACATCCCATAGCAATTAAAAGCCACAGCACTTGTGACTAGGGCGTAGTTCAGGCTTTCCTCTGGATTTCTTAAGAGAAAAGCATAAAACTGGAGAAGCGCTGGGAAAAGGCAGGCTCCCAGAGGTATGAACATCATTACGTGCCTACCTGCTCTGCAGGGTGGCAATTGTAGACCAGTTGTTCCAACTGTCCTCTTGGTCAGTTATCTTCTGGAGGAGCTGTCTTCTTTCCTGGAGTAATTTCTCATTCTCGGCAGTGATCTGTGCAATCAGCACCTTCCCCTGAGCAGTGTTGCAGAAGGAAATAAGAACCAGCAGTCACGCTTCGCTCTTCTCTGTCCTCTGTAAACCTTAGAGAGCTTTACCAAAGGGGTCACCATCAAGCATGTTAACTCCTAGAAGTGATATGCTATTTGATGTAACATACCCCAAAAAGAGGCTTTTGAGTCACTTTGAATCCAGCAGTAATATTTCTGAGGCAAAAGAAGATGGAGCTTAGGTAGTTTCTGAAGGGGATTTGAGGACACAGGTTCCCCCAAGGACAAACTTGAGCCAGGAATCTCCTTTTGGCTTTTTGTTCCTACAAGGATGGGCTGGAGCCCCTTGGCACTGCCAGCTGTTTCCCAGGGCAGCGTCAGTCCTGCGCACAGAGCAGGAGCAGCACATCAGGCAGAGCTCTCCATGCTCTGACTGTCTGGCTGTTTAACAGTGCAATCCCATTGCCTTCAAACCAGCTGTTCCTAAACCTCACTTCCTTTTTTCCTAAACTGCATTTCTATTTGGAAGAAGGGATGCTCCTGCAGACACGCTGTAGCCTACTCCCCTGCTTTCCCTTGCAGGAGAAGCCCTTGATGTCTTCTCTCACCTTATCCACTTGGAGCTTTGACTCACTGAGCTCATTTTCAAGCTGCTTAATTCTGCTATCCCTTTGTTTCACCTCATGGATAAAGGTCTCCTTGGCTCTGCGGATCTTGTCTTTGTGACGGAGCTGCATTTCATTGTATTTCCTGAGGAGGCAGACAGAGACAAGCATCAGGCTGTGAAATGCTTTTGTGTTCTGGGTCAAGAGCAAGGCAGAAGATGTCCTGTATTTATTCAGCCTCTTCAAAGCCTGAACTGGTAGCCTCAGCCACCTACCCAGCTCCTTTTGGCTGTGCAGCTAAAGGCAGAACAAGCACACTGACTTTCTGGACTATGTCTTTTCACTGATCAGTTTGGGGATTTTTGTTGCAAAGGTAATATTGTTGTCAATCAAATGGAAATTGATTGAGGGAAAAGAACAAAGAACCCAAAGCATTCCCAAAACTAAGTCCCACCTTTACAAATTCTTGTGCTTGCCCCTCTCAGCTCTTTCTACCAAACAGGATTATAACGTCACCAAAATTGGAAGTAATGGGGAAAGGGTAAGTTGTTTATTTGGATGGGAATATGGGTGGTTAAAGTACTTGTGTATGGGAGAAGAAGGCTAAAAAAANGGTCAGGCAACCAAGTTGCAGAAAGAGCTACTTCAGTAGGCGCTTCTTAGAGCTGCGACACTAGGGTTAAATATTTGTCTCTACTGAGACTTGTGATTGTTGCTCTTCCCTCAAACTTGTCCCATTTAGGCAATGTTCTTGTTTATTTTTATCCAGTTGGGTGAGAAGGGAAAATAATGTAAAAAAAAAAAAAAAAAAAAAAAAAAAAAAAAAGAGAGAAACCTCTACTGTGTAGCAGACATTTGCCCACATTTGCTCAAAACTCATGACAAAAAGGCTACTGTGCTTCAAAAATGAGATCAAAAGTGCTCTGGGGAGAAATGGGCAGCTCCATGGAGCATCTCTGCCAATGCCAGACCCTAAACAGCAGCACTGGCAACCCTCCCTAGGTACCCCCTCATTTTCTGTACTGCCTTCAGCCGCCAAAGAGAACACGACAGCAGGTGTGCGATACATAACATAATTACACATAGGGGTGTCAGGTTAAGACAGGTCTTTCAGTGCTAAATACCTCAAACAGGAGAGACAAGAAAGGCTACAGACAGCCAAATCCAGTGTCACTGCCAGGCACATAAAGGGCAATTCCTGGGTAGGTTTTTTTGTGTCTACACATCCCCTACCTGCTGCTGCAGTCGTTACCTGACATACAGATCCTTCTGGTTCAGGAGACGGACTCCTTCCTCGTACAGGGCTTTGTTTTCCTCCTTCAGCAATGAAAGTTGCTCTGAAAGCTTCTGGTTCTCTTTCTGACACTGGAGGTGCTGGAAAACATCTAGTTTTTATTTGTGTGTGTATCCTTAGCTGTAAGGGCCCCTCTGCCTCCTTTCAGTCTGGTCTCCAAAGTTTCTCTGTCATAAATCCTAGTGGTTCTCACTACAGATAATATCCATCCATTCTGCCCCGCAAGGCTACTGCCTCCTCCCCTTAAAGAAGGGGGAGTGTGGATTTCTGTGCTGTTAGTGGGGCTGTAGGCTTCAACAGGGCAGAGAGAGGTAATGCATCCTCCCAGGCAGTGCACTCTGCCAAAATTTTCCTGTAAAAAGTTCCATGCTCTGCAAGAAAAGGGGAAGAAGCCATCAAGTCCTCCTTCTGTGCCCTCAGAGCTACATCCCCAGGAAAACTACACGAGATATGATGGTGATTTTCTGCCAGCTCCTGTTTAAATCAGTGGAATCTGCAAGGGCTTAGCACCTGGTTGGATTTGACCCTATCTCAGCAGTTCCCAGGTACAGATTTCACACTGGGATGGTCCCATTTCCCCTAGAGCTCAGTGGTCTGATCTGGAGACAGCCACCAGCACAGCATCCCCTTGGATGATGAGGAGGACCCATCTGTGCTGCAGCTCACCTCACTCGAATCAGTTCTCCTCTCATCTTCTAGGATGTGCAGAGTCTTGGCCTGCAGCTCCACGTACATCTTGGCCAGCGACGCCTCCATCTCCCTCAAATGCCGGAGCTGCTGCCGTAGCTCCTCCACCTGCTGCTCCAGGAGCTTCCTAAAAGCATGTTGGTGTGACAGTGAGACATTGACATGGAGGCCAGCCCATGATGTGCCACTGTGAATTCAAGGCTGGCTGTGATCTAAAAAGAACACCACACTGCTCTCCACCTGCCCTGGGCAACACTGAGGGTAGAAAGAAATCAGTACATCCTGGTTGTCCCCATGTCCCAGTGGCACATGAAAGGGTGCATGGTGTATCTGGGATCATCAATCCCAGCTGCACAAGACTGCTGGCATCTAGAGGGTAAACCAAATCACTAGGCTCGCAGGAGGGGCCACACACCTTCCGAGGCAGCTGAAGTCGCCAAAAAATCTTTTAAATCATGAAGAGGGGATCCTATGGAGCTCTGCCAGGGACACCGGCAGGTCAAAAGGAGAGAGAGAAGGTAAAACCAGTGGTGCAGTAACTCCTTGAGCCCACCTAGGGCCAGCCACAGAGCTGCAGGAGGTAGCTGCAGGCTGGCAGAGCAGCATTTGCTGGCACACACCTTCCCTCCGCACACAGCACAGACTTTACCCAGCTCTAGGTACCTTTTCAGCTGCTCCTTGTAAAGTTCTTGCTGTACACAAGCTTCATTTTCTCGGGCTTCCTTCAATTCCTCCTCCAGGAGTTTCTTGTCTGAAACACGGGCCTCTGCCAGCAGGAGCTGGTGTTGTGAATCTTTTAGCTTTTGCTGGAGTTTTGAAATCTCGGATTAAAATTGGACACAGATTAAACTTTCTGAATTTATAGGCCAGTATCTGAATCCAAGGGATTCAGGTCCCTTTGATCCCTCAGTATCTGAGTCATGGGAATGAAAGATTTGCTTGCTCCTACTCAAAAGTACTTCTGCATATCTTTGTGTCAAAATCCATTAAAAGCAAAACCTTTCCAACAGCTACCAGATTTTGGATCAGACACTATCTCATGAATTAGCAACAATCCTTTTTGCACCCAATTTGATCCCGCACACTTCAAAACCAAATCCAATGATTAGTGCAGAAACAAGGCAGAATTGATTCCATGGAAAACACAAACTTTCGCAATTTACCATATAGCAAACAGCAGCAAATCTCCTCAACAAGAACGTGATCTGGGCTCCCTGCGCCTGCCAGCCCTGCTACCAGTATTTTCAGAGATACTGAGCTTTAGAGACAGGAGTTGAACCATCAGATTTGGCTTCTATTGTCTAGATTATGCTCCAAATAATAACAGACATTTTTCCTAAAATATTTAGCCAAGTGATCTCAAAATGGACTAGAAAAATGGACTTCAGGGAACCAATTCATGAGCTGCTAGTGCTTCTTTTTTCTGAACTCAGTTGCATGGAACTGCTAAAAACCTGTCCTGTTAACTTAGCTCACGCTGACGAGTTACCTTTTTTTGTGCTTCGCATACTTTGGATTTCTCCTGTGCAAGTTTCTCTTGCAGACCGCTCTGCGGCTTATCGGCCTGGGAGCACTTCAAGAGCTCTTCTTCAAGTTCTTTGACCTTCTGCTGGCTTTTTTCCCACTGTGCTGAGAGAGAGGAGCATGTTTCAGTTGTGTCTGAGAGTTTTGCCTGGGCCTGCTTCAGCTCAGCTTTGACCTGAGTTTCAAAAGAAGAAATCGAGTTTGCACTTCAACATATATCCCCTGAAATGTCTTGATTAGGAAAGGGGCAACAGGATTACCAAAGAGTGAACAAGAATAAAAGAGAAATACAGGGAGCAAGTACAGCACATTTTATTTGGAGGCAGTGCAATTTCCATGGAGCTGAGGAAAAGCACGCTTGAGAGCCCAGGTACTGTACAGTCAAACATAAATGAGGTCCAGTCTGTTGAAATCAGCACCTCAGACCTCCCATAGCTTGTAAAATGAAGAAGTGATGCTCTCTTTAAGCAGTGCTTCCTGCTCTGTTCCTACCTTGGTGCACTCCTGTTGGAGCAAGAGATTTTGCTTTTGTAAGTCAACGTTCTTCTCCCTTTCATATCTCAGCTCCCTCTCAGCTGAGCTGCACAAGTTCTGAACTCGACGCAAGTCCTGCCGCAGTTGCTGTATTTTTTCCTCCTGCTGCTGGAATCTATCGTCAGACAGATTCTGTAGGAGCAGCAAAATGACGAAGGTTACATGGAAATTAACTTCAAGGAAAGATGAAGACTAATAATTAAGAAAGGTAGAAGTATGCCACTAAGATTTAAAGGCATTCAAGTAGGAAGATGGGTAAAGCCAGGCAGCATTTCTTCTGCCCCCACACTACATCCTGCTGCCTACCCTGTCCATCCCCTCAGAGAAGCTGATACAACTCTTGAAGTTGAGGGAGAAGATGCAATAACCCGGATGAGGGAACAAATCCCTGTTAAAACTAACCTGTCAAACAAAAACAAAACCATCCAGGTTATTCTTAACTCTTGTGCCAGAGTCACACTAAGGCAACTAAGCAGGAGTGGCACATCCAGCTGCAACTCCCAGAGGTAGCAGGAACAAGGGACGTACCTGCAGCAGTACAGGAATGGACACACTGGCACAATGTGACAGCAGCCTGGACACCATGAGGTGGTCACCGGCAGTCTATGATGGCTTTCAGAAGATAATTGAGCTCTTTGGTTCACCCACTTTCTTGCAAGTGCCCTGTACACAGACTAAAAGCTCTTCCCACGTTTGGTGTACCAAACCCCTTCTTCCCAGCATCACTTTCAGCCATCTGCATTCCTGCTTTGCATCTTCTTCCTCTCTTCTTGGGACCAGATGAAATCCACTGAACACGAAGCTTCCCTTCTCCAGATAAATTCCCAAGCTGGGAAGTCTTGATCCAGCACTGCGGGATCTGGCAATGTCATTTGTCCTCAAGATCAGTTAGGTTTCATGGGGTTTTTCCCCACCTGCTTCAACTGGGATGCTTTTCAGCATCCCCTCTACACCTTGTACCCTGCTTTGGTCTGCTCTAATTGTACAGATTTGCTGCTGCTTGGTATCAACATGACTCTGATCCTCTCCTTTCCACTCCCTCTCCTGCCCACAGGTCACCCTGTCCTCTCTTCTCTTCCAAACTCTTGCATATAATCCTTGCTCCTCCTCAGACTCCCCATCCTTTCTTCCCCTTTTGGCAGGACTAGCTGCTCTTCCCTTTTTTTTTTAGATCACACAGTATGAAAGGTGAACAAATTGCATTTAAAACACAGCTAAACACAGTGACAAACAGGGGCCTTGCCTGCCAGCTGGTAAAACAATTAGAGAGAGAACTGAGCCACAGGCACAGGGCTGAAGCAAAACCCAGCTGCTTGCGAACTGCCACTGCAGGGCAGTAGTTATGGAATGAGTTCAAGCACTGGAGCATAAGAGCAGAAAATCCCAAGGAGGAGTGGGGAAGATGAACAGTTTCCGCCTACAGCAAAAGCAAGACCGCTGTGGGAATAGCAAGCCAGCTCTGTTGCTCACACTCCAAAAAGGTGTTGAGAAAGAGCTCCAAAAAGGTTTAAAACATCATTTAAGGACTGTATGACTTATTTCTTTCATATGTGCTAAGGGGGCCATTCAGTTTATCCAAGTTCCCGTTATGTCCAAAAACACAACAGACAGAAGTGATGACATTCATAATTTCCAAACATTTTCCCCAAGGAAATCAGTCAGCCTCATCTCCCTGCTGCATGCTAACACTAAAGGACTGGCTTCCAGTCCACTTTAATTGGGTTTTGCCACTAAATTAGTGAAAATAAAGTACAGTGCAGATGGCAAAGCTGCCCATACCTGTTTAATGCTCCCATCTAAACTGCCTGCAGAGCTCTGCAACACGAGAAACCTGTTCTCTCTATGCACCATGCCTTGATTCATCCTCAAAGTCTCTTCAAGTGTGCTGTCACCCTGCTGCCAGGTAATCAGGATATCTTGTTTTAACTGGGCAATTTCTTCCAGTAACAACCGTTTTTCTTCATTGCTCTCTTTTAGCTGCTTTTCTAGCTCCTCCTTCTTCTTGTTGCTTTGTAGTAATTCAGAACTTGAAGGAGAAATAGTAAAGGAGAGAGATAACTATACATATCCAAGGGAAACCACCCTCTGAAGGGGAAAAACTTTGAATACGGGAGTCCAGTGAAACACTCGAGACAACACTCAAGTGTCTTGGAAGGCTCCAAAGGGGATTTAATCCTGGGTCTGGCAGTTCCGGACAATGGTCAGTCTCCCCTGGACACTGACCCACAAAAAAATGTGTGCCCAAAGGGTCAGCTCTCAGTCATTCATGAGTAGGTTAACTGCTAGCTAAGGAAACACTTGCATGGGGCCACGTGAGCTGGTCTGCGCTGACAAGCAGCACAGAAGCACTCGCACAACACCTCACTGTATGCAAGTATGGGCTCAGGTCTCCTGATCAAGCTGTCTCACTTATCTCAATCCAAACTACATGTCCTCATAAGCTAACCTACCTGCCTTATCCTGGATTTGCTTTATCTCAGTACCTAGTTATCCAGATAATTGAGCTCACTGTAACTATACTGGATTTAATCCAAGCTTTTACTTACTAATGAGAGCCTGAGCATGGATGCTCCAACTCCAAATTTGTATTGCTCTACTGAAGAAGGGGAGTCAGGGGACCTGCAAGAGCTTTATTTACAACCTCGACACCTGCTGACACCTGCCCGCCAAGGACAACCGAAATCCACAGCAGGATGTATATCATCAGCTGCTGGCAGCAGTTAGCCCCAAGGAGCCCAAGACCACAATGGGAGTTTTTTGGGACCATGTTAGTCCAAATACTACCTCACCCCAGGAGAAGAAGCCTTGTCCCTAGGACAGCTCTCATTTATGCCATTCAGAAACTAGAATAGCTGCAGGAAAAAAAGGTTTACTCCTGACTGATCTTGATGTCACTAAGGGAAATGCTTATTCACCAAAATCTCTACAAAGAGATGACTACCTGAAAAGGAAGACACAAAGCTGCTGTGCCCATTTTTGCCAGAAGCAGGACTACAGGAATCTTAAAAGACTAAAAAATTAGTCAGCAGAGATAAGGAACAGAAAGTACCACAGGCCTTGTTAACGTTTACCAGAGCAGATCTTGTTCATCCCTCAAGGTTATGATCTGTTCTTCCAAAAATACTACTTTAGCCATCTGTTCTTCATATGTCTTTTCATCAGTACATAGATCTTCATGTTTCTGCTTGAGTTTGTTAATCTGTTCTCTTTCTTGTAGGAGTTCAGAGACCTGTAAGGTCAGAAAACACCACAACTTTGATTTTCTTTGGTCTCATGGGAACCTTTTGAGCAGTATAAGGCAACCTGGGGACTTCATCAAGACATGGCTTGTGATTCTGTAGCTAAATTATTGTATTCTTCACCCTTGAAGATACATGTTGTTATGGGTTTGTGTGGCGCGGTTTTCCTTGGTGGCAGGGGAGGGGGGCTGCAGAGGCGGCCCCTTTAAGAAGTTGCTGGAAGAATTCGCCGCCCCAAAATGTTGGATAAAGATAAAGAATTCGCCGCCCCAAAATGTCGGACACGCACGCCAAAATGTCGGAACTGCCTCTAAGAGGGGAGTGACGGTGGTAATGCCTCTGGGAAAACATATTTAAGAAGGAGAACCGGTAGTGTGTGGGGGAAACCTGAGAGGAACATCGCTGCCGACACTGGAATCATGGAAGTGGAGGGGGAGGAGGAGGCGCCTGAGGAGGCTGATGGCCCTGCAGCCCATGGGGGTGAACGGTGGAGCGGAGGCTCCCGAAGATGGCCGTAACTCCATGGTAAAAACCGCACTGAAGCAGTGTGTGACTGGAGAGCAGCCCGCGGAAAGGACCCGCGCCAGGGGAGTTCGGGAAGAACTGAAGCCCGCGGAAAGGATCCGCGCCAGGGAAGTTTGTGAGGAACTGCAGCCCGCGGAAAGGAACCACGTTGGAGAAGTTGGTGAAGGACTGTCTCCCGTGGGAGGGACCCCACGGTGGAGCAGGGAACGAGTGAGGAATCTTCCCCCTGAGGAAAGAAGTGGCAACGACGACGTGTGGCGAGCTGACTCAACCCCCATCCCCTGTTCCCCTGCGCCGCCGGGGGGAGGAGGTAGAAAGCATCGGTAGTGGAACTGAGCCGGGAAGGCGGGAGGGATGGGGGGAGGTTGTTCTGATGTTTGGTTTCCCTTCCTAATACCCTTGTGGGGTTTTTTTGTTTTGATTTGTAGTAAATTAAATTGATTTTGTTTTTTTCCCAAGTTGAGCCTGTCTTTTGCCCATGACCATAAGTGGGGAGTGATCCCTCCCAGTCCTTGTCTCGACCCACAAGCCTGCCTTTGTATTTTCTCCTCATCCCAATGTGGCCAGGCGAGGGGGTGGGGGGTGAGCGAGCGGCTTCGTGGTGCTTTGTTACCGACTGAGCTGACCTGAAACCACGACACATGTGCAAGTCCTTTTTTCTGCATGGGAAGTAGCTACATGTAAACTATCATCAAATCACATTTCTTTATTTGATTTCATCCTTCTGTTGCCCATCTGTAGTTCTCATGGCTTTGTATCGTGCCATAACTCTTTACAAAACTAGCAACTCTTGGGAAAACAGGAAGAGCACAAGGTGCACATTCAGCTGCCTCATGCAGAGAACATCCTCCATCCAAGTCAACCCAAAACAACTCTCCACTTCCAACGTTACCTAATGCCTCAACACCAGGCAATAGCAGACCCAAAACCTGAGACATGGAGAGAAGATGCCAAGAAAATAAAAGGGGCAGGAAAGAAAGGCACAAGGAGTGCATAAGGACGCAGGAACTCCCAGAATGGATCAGAACCAGAACCTGCCTAGTCTATTATCTCCTGTTAAGCAGTGGTGAACCCCAATCCTTCAAAGAAAAAAGCTGTTAAGCCCACTAAACACAACAAATTACTTTGATTCTTACAGCTTTTTAATCAATAGCTCTTCCTGAGCGTATGTTAGCACTAATATTTCAATTCCAGGTCTTCTTATCTACACCAAGATAAATTTACTTATATTTGAGCAACATACACAGCTTCTGTCTGCATCAGACACCAAAACAGGGATTTCTTTACATTTCTCACTCCTGTATCTAACAAAGCATTATCTTTTTGTAGCTTCTCATGGGATACATTGAGAGCCCTGCTTGCTGATGTTCTTTGGAGACTTGGAAAGTATTACAATGACTTGTAAACTCCAATTTTGAATCAGGCAACCCTGGTGAGAAAACCACAGCAGTTAGCAGACATAATATAACCCTAACTACAAGCTCAGAAAAAGCCTTCTCCTCTCAAATGTCCAAAAACCTCTTAAAACAAGAAGAGAGTTCCAAACAAATGCAAAGAGCTCTTTGCATAGCATCAGTTCATAGCACATCGTTAAAATTTACAAGAACAAAAATATTATCCAATTTACTCACCCATTCTATGTGTTGGACATCCTGACAACATTGAACCTCATATCTTGACCTCCACATGTGTATCACCCATGAGAACCCAAAGATTTCATGCCAAGCTAATTTCCAGCACTGTGTTGGTAAACAATTTGTCCCAACACAGCTACTCTATCAAAAGGAAAACAACCCATTTGTGAAGTCAGGAATCCCACCAAACACATGCAAAGTCCTCTGTTTTAAAGACTGTTACAGTGTAATGCAGGCCACTGGATTTCATCTCATGATCCCTTTGATGCAAAAATAGTCCTCTCCTTAGGCAAAACCACAAGGCAACTGGTGGCTGAATTACAACCAAACTTACAGGGAGGTATGATTTTGATTAAAAAGTCCCCAGATTGCAAGTAGATTGAATTATTGGGGTGCAAAGGTTAAAGAGTGACTCTTCTTGTTTTCCCCATCATCCCCCAAATCACATAATTCCTTTTCATGTGCATATTAATAGACTGACCTAGCCCCTTGCTGAACAACTCTTCAGCAAGGCTTCATCTGCATCCCGAGCTTTTACAATGTGAATTTGCTGCCTAACAGCACTACAAAAATCCTGTCCTCTAGATGCCACTGTTCCTCCAGCAAGACTCTTGTGTATGTGCAGTTGTACCAACAATTCAGGACTTTTACAGTTTCAGGACTCACAGCTGGTTTAAGGCCTCTCAGAATGCTAAAAAATGGGGTTTGTAAGAGATGTAACCTGCCCCTTTGCCAGTCTCCCTCAGGTCCCCCTTGTCTGCCTGATCCAGGCCACAGATCTGCAGCTCTCCTGAATTTTTAGCCTAATTTTCAGCCCATATTCCTGCCTATGTCTGCACCAGCCCTTGTGCAATTTTGCTGGCAGCACACACTCTCCCTCCTCTATGGCCCAACTGGAAGACAAGAGCACCAGCAACTCTCCCAGCAGAGATAAACCTCCGAGAAGTCTTATCTAGCAGTGAAATTGCTTCAAGCAAAGTGTATTGAGGTCCTCAGGGCATGTAACAAAAAGCAGTGCTGGGATCCCCACAAGCTGTTCATGTAGACTTTCCTGACTCTTAGGTGTTCCAACTTCTTAACGTGCCATATTCTGATTAAGAAAGAATACTATTAACATTAAAAGGGAACCCATGTTAAATAGAGTCAGAATTAGCCAGTTGATTGACCTCAGAAAAGCAGTTGCTGCTAACAGGTAACCATGATGTTGCTCTGCAGGGAGTTCTTGGCTCAAATCTACAAGTACCCTGCCGTGTTGTGACACAGAGAGATGATGGTTCATGATCATGAGTCTTATCGTCACAAACAACTCTGCAATAAATACCTAAGTCTGAAAACTTCCACTCTGCCTTCTAGAGAAGGGGGCTTTGGCTACAAAGTTTGAATTACTGTTTTGTTATTAGATTCACTGAAAGGAAAAATAAATTACAGAGTTAGAGACAGTTCCATTAAAGCAGATGGATTTAAAACCATCTACCAAAGAAGCTTTGAAACTGGCTGGACTAGAGAAATGCATCAAGAGAAGTCAAAGAACACACTTGGTGGGCAACTGGAGCTGTTTTATGGAGTCACAAAAGGCAGCTGCCTTCTGCAGGGAGTCCCACTGTAGGAGCTATAAGTACTTGGCTGTCCAATACCTTCTTCTCAGCCTTCAGATCTTCTCGTAACAGTTCAAGCTCAGATGCAAGTAGCTTCCTCCATTCTCTCCGCTCTCCCAGCTGACTTCCCAACTTTTCTATCGTTTCCTGACAGCTTTCCAGCATCTAGAACAAGCAAAATTAAGAGCCATTTCCATGACATCATTTATTCTAGCAAAAGAGAAACAAATTGCAGAAAATGTGTTTTCTGGAAAAACAAGGCTGGGAAAAATGGTTCTCAAAAGTTGCCAGCAGGATTCCCACACCTTATACACAGGGCTGGCTGGACATCTCTGAAGGCCTGGAGCCTCCACCTGACCCAACATACCTTGGGAAGGTCATCTCCCACACATAATGAGCTCCATCTGGCTTGGACACCTGGCAGATCTAACTGGCTGGCAAGTAACAAATCGACCACAAAGTCAGCCCAAAACCAGCTGGGAAACAGCCTTGTAAATGTACCTACGCACTACCTAGGTTTCACTAAACCCTAAACAAGAGTCAAGCACCTTCACACATGTAAACTCTTCACTCTCACTGGGGAGAGAACAAGCTCCTCAGCTTGCAGTGCTGAAGGCAAGACAACCTCATAAGAGAGACAAGTTATCATGGAGATCATATTGGCATGTTAGCTGCTTTCCTCCCAAGACATTCATCTGTCTTGCATGAGCTGATGGTCTACAAATACTCAGAAGATGGTGACAAAGTACATTCACAGGAGATGCTCATTTGATGCATTTCTAAACAAAACAATTTCTTTCCCAAGGAAAACCTCTTACCTCTTGCATCTCTTGTGCTCCAGACGATGCCTGCCCTTCCCCACTCATCTCAGTTTTGCTCTTCTGCACTTCAAGTAACTCTGTTTCTAAACTTGTGATCTTAACATAGACAAATCACAAAGTTAAAATCAAACCAGTACTCACAACTAGTACTAAATGCACAATTACTACTAAATTGCTCCTTGTGCTGCTATTACAGAATAAGCCCCATGTTTGGAAGCAAGGAGTAGGACGGTATATGGACAGCAGCCAGCGTGGGTTAGCTCCAGCTCACATCTTTCACCCTGCTGCTTCAAAGGGTGAAAGAGCTGTCCAAGGCCAAGTCAGAAAATGAAATAACCCTACTCCACAAAAGGAGAGAAATGACCCAGACTTACGGTGAAAATTCAAGGCTTCCACAGCTTGCGGGCCTTCTATGTGCTGCTCTCCCAAAATGGATGACCCCACGAGACCCTTATTTATATCATGGGCCATCCTCCTTTCCCATGCTGCTGCAGTGCCCACTGCCCCACAGCTGATCTCATCCAAGCAGATGTTGGACCTGGTCCACCAGGACTTGTCCTGGTCCCTTCACTGCTCAAAGGAGGTTGTAACTCCCTCTTGCAAGGCTCTGAGGACTCTCGACTTGAGCCAGCAAAATGCTGACCTCTGTGCTTCTCCTGGCAGGCAAGGGTTTGTCTGGACAAGTGCTCACTCTGCATCTGTACCATCCTCCCCCTAAGGCATCTACCCTTGAGGGGGATCTCGTGGGAATGATTATTAGTCCTGCAGTTTTAAAGGGCTTAAAGGAGCTAGGAGCAGTCCAGCTTCTCCTCCCCGTTACGGTTCTTGCAGACCCTTTTGCAAAATCCAAGTCTTGGCACTCAGCCACTCTGCTCCACTGCGAGCCAGTGCAGCATTCAGCTGCCTTTCCTTTCAGCTCCTTACACTCAGAAGAAAGTTTGTGCTGGTTTTCTTATTTCTAAACCACCAAGCTGGTCTCCCCAACTGCCCGAGCTGGGCTTTCACTGAACAAGGCTACAGAGTGAGCAGAGACATTGGAAGGAGATGAAGTCCAGCTGCAGATGAATTCCAGCTTTATCTGCACACAGCATACCCCACACCCATACAAGCCCCATTCATACAGATGCGTGTATGGTGAAGCATATAAGATGTCTTATGCCCTTCTCACCCTCATTGCTTTGCACTCATTCACAGATCATTTTTCATTCCTTTCCAATGGACAGCCAAAGCCAAAGACGTGCCAAGTCTCTGCCAACCCCAGTCCATTTAAAATGATTGCAAAGCAGCTCGTGAAAGCCCAGGAGCTTTGCTTTCACTGCCAGGCTTCAGGCACAAGATAGCTCTCTTGAGGCTCCCAGCAGGGAATGATCTCGAACAGAGGAAAGCTGCTGTGATACTGTTTTTTGAGACAGATGATGTTACCCAACCTAGGTGTTAAAAGCAAATTGGTGGGGTGAAACAGCCAGGCCTCCTGCAGAAGAGCCAGAGGGCAATAAACCCCCTTCCTCTTGCATGACTAGATGATAGTTTGGGATTCAACATGACTTTGGAGTTCTGGAAGGGCTCTCAAAGGCAAAATACACCTCCCTCCCCAGCCAACTTTTGGTCATGAAGTTGATACCCAGCTATGCATTTCCATAATTTTGCTTATTTCTCCTCCAAGCCACTAACTTTTAAGCATTTAAGTTGCACTCGTAAGTGTCATGCCAATGGCAGAACAATAGTCACATTGTATACTGGCATCCTCATTGCGAGTCAGTGGTCTAATCACCCAGGATTTTTGTAGGCATGCCAAACCAGAAAAGACTTCCAAGTCCTTCTCACATGAGGCAGGCTGGCAAACACCCAGCAGCACTGCTTTGTCCAGGCTCCAGCACACCTGCCTTCATGCAGTCCTTCCCTCATTACTTCCAAGGCATCCAAAAGCCCCTTGGAGATGAAGGGTGCAGCTCTGCAGCCCTCCATCTGAGCAGATGCTGGATCTAACCAAAGGTTATAACCAACCTCCTCTTCCATCCTGCAATCTGCCTGTCTCTCCTCTGCTGCGTGCCTCATTTCTGCCCCTTTTTTCAGCTACAGCAGCTGCCGAGCTCACACCAGCCAAAATGCCTTGCATCTCCCTGGCTATTTGGTGCTCCCCACCGTGTTCACCCTGCATCCCCCAAAGCAGCCTTCCCAGGGATCTGTTTAACAACGCACTGAGCGAAAAGGGGATTTCTCCAACTGAAAATGCATCTTGTTTGATTTGGAAGGTTGTGTTCATTCTATTTCAGTGAGAAAGTGGGAAACATTTTAGTGTGTGCTGAACAAACCCCCAATTTAAACAAAAGCACAGTCATGGTGGACAGATCTTTTGCCATTCCCACCACAGAGCCTGCTCCTCAGCTACCCACTTAGAAACATGATGTCTGCTGGCATCCTTCATTAAGATATCTCAACATGCCTTCAGTCTGTTTCAGTGTTTTTAGAGACTTCTCCCTCACAGCCAGAGGCTACTGACAAATAATTCATCTTCTCTTCCTTTGAACAATTCATCTTGGAGATGTGTAGCTGCTTCAGCATTCACGAGGTATGCCTTCACAGTTGTACTATCTCCTACATCACGTTTTAACACAACAGCAAGCATATGGACATGTCCGAGCACCGCTTACTTCTGACTGAAAACCTCTGTGTGCCTTTCCTTCTCACCTCAGAAACCCAAGGTCCTCTAGGGACACTGCAGACTGGCCCTGCTGCCTGGCAATCCAGGACCACAATCACTGCAGAGAGCATCTCAACCTCACACAGAGAGGAGAGGGCAGCTAAGCCCAAAGAAGGAAGAGCTTTTGGCCAAGCTGCAGGGCTTCAGCCAAAGGAAAAGACCTCCTCAGCCAGCCTTTTTGGGGAGAAGCCCACCTACCCATCTATCAAGACCAATTTCTGGCTTCCTTTGTTCTCTCTGCTATAAATTCTTCAGCTGCCCTGTCTGCAAGGGATGATGTGCCCTGGTAGTGATGCTGCACAAATGCTGCAAACACTATGTTCCATGGGGGCAAGCAGTGACAAACCAGTCCGTAAGTGCAGGTACTCCTCACAAAGTGACATCCAGAGAGATGGAGAGTCCATCCAGTAAATTGAGGCTAAAGACCACTCTGACAAAGGCAGCATCAGGCTGAGAATCTTCAACAATAACTTAATCTTTGCTTAAAACATAGATGAAGATGGTTCTGCAGGTGTTGCAAGAAGACCTCTAATGTTGTCACAGTTCTGGTAAACCAGATAATCAACATGGTGCTTCACATCTGCAATTTCCCAGAGGTTCCCTCTCACATGCAAATGAGCGGAAACAACAAAGACTTTCTATCAATCTCCTAAAGTCAAAGGATGATCTGAATGGTCTTGTCCTATTAACAGGAAGAGATTCAGACTGCCCTGGGTTGAGGGTGCCCAAAATCAAGCAGGACACGGGTTAGGAAGAGACTGGTGAGATCATATCTTGATTAAGATTGAGCAGAGCTTCTCCAGATGGGTCAGCTTATCACAGCTCTTCAGAAAGATGTGTCCAGCCATGCCTGCCCCATTCAACAGCAGATGCTGCAGCAAGAGACAGCAGGTGATGAGAGAAACTCGCTGTCCCCTCAAATCCAGTACTTTCAGCAGGGATGTCCCCAGGCAGTGCAGATCCTGGCCCCCCAAACCCAGAAGTGCCTCGGTGTTTGCCACATGGGCTGACAGGTCTCCAAAATGCTGTGCTTGGGGAAAAGCCAAAAGTGCAATCTTTTGTCACCAGCATGCTTAGCTGGTGACCTTTCCTGGGATCAAGGAGCATCAGTGTTCCACACTGACCATTTTCATCCGTTGGACAGGTCTGGAGAGGGGTTAGGGATTCAAGTCAAAGTGTGGACTTCTATCATGGGTGCCAGGTTAAGGGACAACTCATGGGCTCCAGGAAAACCTCTCGCCTCTCTTCTGAGCCTCAGGAGGACTTGGGGCTTCCTGGAACTTGCTCTTCAGCAGGAACCGCAGGCAGAAGAAACAACCATCCAAAAATGGAAAAGCAGTTCCTGCAGGAGACCAACGCTGAAATCCATCAGGAGCACTGATGCCATCTAGGACAGCCTCTCAGGGGAAATCAGAGCTTCTAAGTTACAAAAGCTCCAGAAGAAATAGCTCCAGAGAAAAAGGATGCAACTTGAATTTGAAACAAAAAGGCTTTGCTTCAGCTCAGCCAAGAAACCGAAGGGTGCACAGCCCACACGTACCTTAAGGCTGTATGGGAGGGGAGTGTTGCCTGATCTCACTCCTGTGGATGCAGGAGGTATGTTAGCTAGTTAACTCTGCTTGCCCAGGCACCAAGGAGCAGGGACAGGAGCTGGAAAAAACAATGCTGCTGTGACACTGGGGGAATCTGCACCTCCAAGCAAGCATCATTTACTCACTGCTGGAATTTTTTCTTTCTTTTCCCCTTTTTTCTGAAACTGGCAAGTTTTGCTAGTTGCATTTCTTGTCAAACTAAATAAAGCAGCATGCTGCTTTAGGTCAAACATAATTTTATTTTACTAATCAATATGCAGAGAGAAAAGCAGCTAGAATGAAACAAAACCAAACCCCATTTCTTCCATTCCTTACTTACTTTCCGGTGATGTCCATCTCCCTCACTCTCAAACTGTTCCTTTTCCTGCCTGGTTTGGATCTCTGTCTCTCCCAGAACCGATTCCAGCTCTTCATTCTGCTCAACCAAATCCTCATGCTCCTGCTTCAGTTTTTGCAGCTTGTGAAGGAGCTGTGAATTCCTGCCTTCGAAGTTTTCAGTCGCCTCTTGGCACCTACACACCAAAGACCAACATCACCAAGGCTAGAACTGCTATGTAAATGCATTGACACACATCCAAACTGCTTACCACTGGTGAGGAAAAGCCATTGTGTTTTTCACTATGGAATACTTCTGTCCTGCTAATTTTGAGTTTCACATCCAGAATGACCTGTGCCTGCTCTTATTTAGGTGGTGATACATGGGAATTAGTGGTGATGGGCTCTACACAAGTAATGATGAAGGTCTGGGGAGAAAACTGGTCAGGCATAACGATGTTAACAGCAGAGAGGCAATGGCAAATTCAACTGGTTGAGGTGAGGAAACAGGCTTGGGCATTTGAAGGGAAAGAGAATCAGAAGGATGGGATGGGATCGGACCCCCTTTCCTCCTTGAACCTGCTAGAAGAGGTGTAGCAGCTTCCTGAGCAGGCCACAGGAGAACGAAGCTTTGGACTTCTCTTAAAAATCCCAATTTACATATTTAAGTTCAAAAGCCAAGTGTTTCGGTACACCCCTGGACAGCAACCAAATGCAGAGAAATCTTGCCAGCAGCAAAAAAGTTTTGAAAACAACACTTTTGTCTGCAAAGAGCCACAAAAGCCCAACCCTATTCTTCTAGGAAAGCAACAAACTGGAGAAAGGGTCAGAAAACAGCCTGCATTCTTGATACCAAGGGCTACAGACCCACTCAGGACTGCATTACCTCCAAACTTTCTGATTTGGGAGCAGAGAACAAAAGGTAGTACCAAAGAGTATTCTAAAGAATTCAATACATAAATCCACCCTGCAAGAAAGAATACCAACAACCAGAGCACCAGATAAGCCACCGTGAAAATACAACAGATGAAGGATTTCTACACTGCTCACCTTTTATGAAGTGTTTCACTACCCTGATATCTGTCTTCTTGATCTGAGCCAGCTTTGCCTGAAGTGCAGCCTCCTTCAATCCTCCCTTCATCCATTGTGCCCTGTGTCTCAAGAGAAAATGAAAATTTAGCACATAATTAAGAGTGAAATCTTAGCACAATGTGATTCCAAAGCTACCGGAGTCTCTCATAAACAAACAAGACAACCAGAAAACATGAGCTACATTGTTTACATCTATCTGCATTAGATAATCCACCAGCCATAGGAGCAAAACCCATCCAAGACCCGTAATAATATGAAGGCACTAGTGGGTATTAGCTTATGCCAACAGACACGCTCTACACATTAGTGTGTTTGTCATGCCCAGCATAAATCCTACGTCACACCTGCACAGGATGCACTCATGCATACACAGAAAGAAGAACACATGCATTTCTGCACTAAAAGCCATGCATCTTCATTTATGGCATGGGGCTGAAATGCAGAGGGGGGCCTGTTTGCTCACTTTGCTTTCTAGAATGGCAAACAAAAAGCCGTTTAAAATACCTGCAGCAAGGACGCAGCGACTTCTTCAGTCTCGGCTGGCGCAGGCAGTGGACGTCCTTGCTTCTCGCTCTTCTGATACTCACAGATCTCCTCTTTGAGCTGTTCAACCTTCAAAAGGAAAACACTCGCTTTTATTTTTGGTGAATGTTCATCCTGCTATCTTAGAGAATTATGATTCCCCTCAAATTTGCTGTAGATAAACTGCAGATTTATTAATATTAACCACTCAGCTTGAGGGACTGTTTGAGGTCATGTGGCTGCTCCAGTCGAGTGGCCTCAGACTATTTAGAGAGGTAAAGAGCAGTAAAAGCGGGAATGCTGCACTGTGTTAAAGGGTAAGCAATTTTTTCTTCATTTACTTCAGTTACTGATCACGCACATGTTGTACATCCCCTTTTACCGAATGGGATTGAGGGCAGAGGGTAGACAGATCACAACCACTATTTCTGAGGACACCTTCTAGTCTTTGCTGTTATCGATGGGACTAATATAATATTATTATTAGCAGGCAACTGTTCACACCACACAGTCACTTACTCACTCGCACACTAACTCTTGGCTACCGGTTGGAGCAATAGCTGGGAGGCCAACTCCAGCCATTTACTCATAAGTGGAGGGTCACACACGGTGGCTTCTGGATGGCTGTTCATGAAGTCCTGCAGACAGTGCTCACCTTCATCAGATGTAGATATAATCCTGTACTCTTCAAGTGTGTCCAGCAGCACACGTGGATGCCATCTGAGCCTCAGGCAGTCGATGCCAGGGACCTTGCACAGGTTCAGTGGACCATTGGTGTCCCAGGTTTATCATTTTTTTCAGATTTAACAGCACTGCTAGTCTCTGGAGCTATCAGCCCTTGCAAAGCTTTCACACACCACCTTCTCAGCATGCATTTTTCCTTTCTTCAGTCTCTAGCTTCCATCCACACCCACAGGCACCTGCAGGGCCCACTCACACAGACTCACTCACGCCACACAGACACCGAATCCTGCACGGTTAAGGCTTAATACTCGAACTGGTAGAGCACATGGTAGGGATGAGGTCAGTCTCCCACAGACAACCAAACCAGTCAGCTGGCCAGCCTGCTCCTCAGCCAGTCAGCTGTCCATAATTCGCAGGCAGAAAAAAAGACTTCAGGATGCAAAATTTCTGTGGCTCGTGATAAAGTACACTTTCAGCTTCTACAAATTAATAATCGTGGTTTTCTAACTTCTATACCAACAGTTAAATCTCATTCCTATGGAATAAAGGTAATTTGCTTTTAGCTTAACAACACAGTTGGCTGGAAATTATCTCAGTCTGGCTACATTTTCTTTCTGTACAGAGAAAACAATACCTTACATGTATCTGTGTATTTTTTTGTGTATACATAATTCTTTTTTATATATATTTTATATATATATATATATATATATACACACACACACATAGTGACTGAAAGAAGCAATGTCCTAAAGCAAAGAAAATGTTATTTGGAATAAAAATAAGTGTAAACTGAGGAACGTAAACTAAATTATGTAATATTTGTTTTCAGACCCAGAAACAGACTGTCCTGTAAATACAAGGTTTGAGATTACAGATATGCTTAGATGCTGTGCTAAGGAAGAACCAGCAACTTTTTTAAGTGCAAGGAACAGAACTACATACTAAAATTTTTAAATCCTCAAATGTGAATAAATCATATTCAATAAAGTAAGTCTTTGATATTATTGTAACAAGATGGGCATGGTATTCTCAGAGATACTCGTATTAGTTTAAAAATACTCACTTTAATCCAAGAGACCCACAAAACAGCTGCTGAGCTATCTGTGCTGGGATGGCGTAAGTAATTATAGGCTACTGGCAAACAATTATGGGCTGCTGAAGGACTCATATAAAGAATTTGAGAGTTAAGAACAGAAACAGAATTTGTGCCAAATGACACATTTTGATGAGAAACAGACTGTTATATTCATTCACTATTGGCAATTTCAGTAAGGAACTATCTTGTTGATAAAAATGATTGCATTTAGAGAATCCTAAATTTATTACAAGTATTTAACTACTAGTAATGTAACACTAAGCATTTAACTAACAGTAATGTAAGTAATTCACTTAAAGCCCACAAAAAAATCAAAAGGATTCAGTCTATCTTCTACTGAGCAAATCAACGCAGCCACATTTTAATGTAGCCAAAGAGGCTGAGAGGTATCAAAACATAAGCATAAATTTAAAATTATTTAAAAAATAGCTATTTTTAGGGTTTAGACTACATTTATTTGCTGTCTTTAATAACAGTCCTCAAGAAAAGGCAGAAGTGTTGCTTACTTTGTTTACCCACTTGATTTTGTGCAAACGTTGGCTAGTGACAGAAAGCATTGACCTGATCCTGAACAGTGGGCACAGAAAAACATGTATTTCAGGGCCCTATGCTGCAAGCCCTAAAGCACATGCTCAGTTTGAGCATGCACAGCCCACTCTGTGTTCAGTGAAGTGCAAAAACTCTTCCTGCACTGAAGGATGCTATGAGAGATGATTTTTTTCAGGGCCGCAGTAACAGCAGCTGCTTTAAAACACTCTGGATATTCTGCCCATTTCCCAAAGTTTATTACTCCACAAGCCATGAAAGATCAGAACCGCAGCTCTGGAAAGACTTGCTATAGAAAAGAGAGGGGAAAGAGGGAGGCAGGGCAGGTTAATGAGTAGGACTGAACGTCAGGTGCCAGCCCAGGCATGTTAGCCATGCAGAGGCTCGTTGGTGCCATGACAGACCAGGAGATCCAGCAGCAGGAGACGGGTACTCACCAGATCGAGGAACGCTTTTCTCTCCAAGTCGAGTGTTTGAACCCGTGCTCGCAGCGCCAGAATTTCCTTGTCCAGTCTGCTGTTGTGCTCCATGGTCTTCTGTAGCTCAGTCCTGTCTGTACAGAACAGAAAAAACAGGTTACCAACACTGGTTTGGACCTTGACCTCCACCAAGCTCAGAAGGGAGCTAACACACGAATAAGGTTTCTGAAATTGCATTGCCCTTATGCACAGGTGTATGTATGCAACAGCACAGAAGAGAGCTCCCTGTACACATGGGAACACATTCTTTTACTTACATAGTAGAGGTTTATGCTTCTGGAGATCCAGATTCAACAGCAGTGCTATTTTTATTATAGGAGCACAGCAGTCTTACCGTATTTATTCCAGGGATTCAGTTTACCTCTAGATCATGGCAAATGCCTCACCTCAGATATTTGGGTATGGGTTTCAGAAACAACTAGAGTAAGCTTTGAAAAACCCAAACCAGCCATATTTCATATTTTCATCATAAAATTCATAATTTGCTACAAGCAGAAACACAATCACAGTTCATGTATCAGTGTTGTGGTAGCATTAGTATTTATGAAATGGCCTGTACAGGTCATCATACATGGCCTGTATGGTTGCATACCAACCTTCAAGTCTGAATCAATAAACATATGCAACCATCACACCAATTAATACAGACTACCTAGTATTTCAAGTGCAAGAAATAAGAAAAGATGTTTGTATTAAGACCATATTGACAGAAATGTGTCCAAATATACAGTGGTATCCTAATAAAAACTAGTGAGAAGACAGTTTTTCTTACAGAAGAGGTGAACAAAGATTTTTCCCTTTTCAGCTTAATGATAGACACAGGAAATTTCAGCTTAAATTTGACTTTTATTTAGGCAAAAAGAAAATCATCTCTTCTTTTTTGGTGCCAATATGGGGCAGGGGGGTGGGAACAACCCTGTTTCAAACAAGGACTTTGATACTGGATTTTCAGTTTTGTAATTTAAAATAAAAGGCGAGGAACCCCTTCTACCAAACTGTTCATTTTGCTGAAAAGCCCATTTACCACTACAGAAAGCCTTGATAAAATTCTGGATCTTCTCCGCTTGTAAACAGTGTGACTTACCACTCTCTCTCCATTCATTTACCCCTTCCTTCCGGCTCTCAGGTGCTTGCAGGACTGACCACGAGGCCAATTCTACAAGGATAATAAAGAGACAGTTTTGCTGTGGCAGTCCATTTGTATGCTTCTGAACACTAAACACTGCAACATTTTTAATGGACTTTGTTAAATATAGAGTTGAAGGAAAACTAAACAAAAAAAAAAAGCAGCAGACAGCTAGGCACACAATTTAAAATCTCTAATCACCAAAGACCCAATAACTGGACTACAAACTGGCCAGGAGCAATCTTGTGTTTTCTCTTCAATGCAGGCAAGCAGCTGCAAGTTACAATTGAACCAAAAAACACTGTTTAAGTGGAGCGTTACTAAAGATCAGAAATTTCATTTAAGGTTTGTGTTAGAAAATCAAGTTATTTATAGAGCAGTTGGCTCTGAAGCTCGTCAGGAGGAGAAGGCATGCAGATACACATCATCGGGGAAGCCACTAAGATGTTATAACACTAATTCTGCACACTAATACTTGTGGCATAATAAACCACACAGACATAACAAGCATTAAACCCTTACTCACAGTTTTTACTCAAGCCTTATATTCATTTGGCACTTAAGAAGATTATAAAACACAGATTTCCCCACGCAGGCTAGGAACCACTGGGCAGAGTCGCACACTGCAGCCCGTCCATGATCTGGAGAAGCAGTACTGTTTGGAGGCTGCAACACTATGCTCGCTCCATCCCCAGGGACACACATGTATCAATCGATACACAAAGCAGATGCCCACAGAGTGCTCATTTCCCTGCCTTTGATTAAAAGACTGAAAACAATGGCTTTGGAGGCTGCTGGCTAGAAGGTTTAGCTAGGTCTGAGTGTTGTGTACAAGCTGCAAGGTCAGCTTCAGGACCTGCAATTCACACATAAACCCTACCCAGGTGGTACCAGTCTCCATAAATGAGTCAGTCTCTACAAAGGCACATGGGGCAGGAATATCTCATCACATTTTGCTGTTCTCCACTGAAATTCTGCATCACAGTTTTTGGGACAACATAAGTAACCCAGAGAAAAAGCATCCAGAAATCAGTGTTTTGCTCGGGAAATGTCCTGTAGGAGGTAGCAGTGAAGCACCTGGCTTTAAAGACCACTCCAATAGAAACTTCATCAAGTAATTTGATTTCCCTCCAGAAAACTGTTTGTTTTTACAGTCACTATTTAAAAATAAATGTAATATTTAAAGGCTGGTCAACAACAGTTATTTCAATAAGGAGGTTAAGAAATTATTAGCAGTGCTAAGAATCTAACCAGTCACTTTAAGACTGCTGATAAGCTCCGGTTATGCACACTTGTTAACGGCTCCTAACAAGGCAGCATCCCAAACATACCATCTCAAGAACCTAGAGATGAGTGGTCCAGCTGTGCTAACACTGTGTACATGGTACTTTAGCTACTCTGTTTCCTCTCCATCCCCTCCTAGGGCATGAAATTCTCCCTGCATATGAGCCAGGGAGAAGTCAGTCAAGACCCTGCTGCTGTAATCACAGATCAGATAACCCCATGTCTCAGCTTTCCCCACTCAGAATTAATTGATTTGTGACTGTTAATGACTGCATTCTGATCTCCTAGATGTTAGCCTGAGATCCTGTACCTAACACTGATTTTTCCACATTACCAGCAGAGAGGACACAGGACAGCCTGCCTCCAACTCCCCTGGGTGAGAAGTCCAAGGCTTACACTAACCAGGGGTGGGATAAATGCAGGCCAGTAATTAGGAGTGGCACATGGCCACAATAGAAGCACTTACCAATTTTACTCTGCTCCTTTCTTTGTGCATCCAGCTCATCTGTCAACCTCTGCATCTCCTCCTGGGCCATCAGCAGCCTCTGTGTGGCCTCATCTAGATCTTGTTCAACTCTTGCACATGATGCTTGTTCCCTCTCCAATTCTTCCCTGTAGCACTGAAACACAGGGGCTAATGCTCCAACAGAAATGAGATAACCCTCCCAGCAATGCAACCACAAGGCAGGTCCTCCTTTTGCACTACTCCTGGCCTGCCAGAACAGGGGTGGCAACACAAACAGAAAGCAGGTGAACTCAGTGAAGCCACTGCAGAGGCAGTAGACAGACACACACTGAATAACCCACTTCACCATGGACACACACCAAAAAGCAGGTGCTGACCAGCATGCTGTGGCTGTTTTCCTACACAAGGCTCTGTTTTTCCCTCCTCGAGACAATGCCATTAATTACAATGCATTTTCAAATACATAATCTAGGAGGTTTTCCAAGCAGAGGGCTCCACCACACCCCATGACAGTTTGCTCCAAGGACAAGTCAATTCTGCACATTTGTGGTCCCATGGCTGTTGTGAGAGCTAGCCCCAAGCCAGCCTCGCACTGCTAACCTCCTCTTCCAGTCTGCGCTTGATCCTAGACTCCACTGACCTGTGATTCTGCATTTCAGCTGATAGAAAAAGAGCTATTTCTCACCCCCTAGATTTTGGTCCACTCATTTCCAATGACATTTCTTTGACATATCATTAAAGGCAGGTGAGTGCTTACAATCCAGCCCTGACCCAAAGCTGGAGAGATGCTAATTGCTTCCGCTGAGAGTCAGGGTTAACTCATGCATAGCACCAGGCTCATGTGGTTGCACAGCCTGAAGTTCAGGGCTCACTCACATCCCATCAGCTAAAAACAATGAAAAAAAACTCACAGCATGCTCAAGAACAGACCCACTGCTTGAAATCTCAACTATGTGCCATGTCATCAGCAAGAAACTGTGCATACGTATTACCTTATTCATTGTCTCTCCAGTAAGCTGTGTGGATTCATGCTGTTGTTGGAGTTCATCTTCTAGTGTCTGATGAATGTGATCAAACTCATCCTTGCACAGAAAGAGATTTTAATAAATCAACACCACTAGAAAGCATGCTGCCATGTATCCCTCAACACCACTGTGTAGGATTTGCAGCTTCAACGTATCTTTATTAGAAGAGGTTTTGTAATCATACCTTATATTTGAAGAGAACATTTCAACCAGACTTATCCCAAACCCTTGTGAAAATCCCTCAGTTGTCTCTGCTAGTACTGGGAACTCCGTAGATTCACTACTTTTTTTTTTTTTTTTTTTTTTTAAAAAAAACCTGTGATCTCCTTGGCATCTTCCTTTTAGAGGCTGTAGGCTCAGCTTTGCCCAAAGAAACATATTGGGGCTGAGCATGCTTGACTTGCTTTATCAGAGTAACGCTGGGTTACTTCCCCATGTCCCTCTCTTTTGAACCACTTACCAAGATTACAGATTCCTGCTCCCCTGCAGCCTGCACACATAAACCAGCACCAAGGATTTGCTAATGCTCAGAAGGTTGATTGTCATTAATATTTTGCACCTTGGCTCTAGAAAGGTGAGTGTACTTGTACATGCCAAGCCTTCTACCAGAGCTCAGAAAGCACTTCTCCGCATATATATTAGATGACTACACAAAGACACATGTTTGGAGCACAAGTCTTATGAGGAGCAGCTGAGGGAACTGGGGTTGTTTAGTCTGGAGAAAAGGAAGCTGAGGGGAGACCTTATCACTCTGTACAACTACCTGAAAGGAGGTTGTAGTGAAGTGGGTGCTGGTCTCTTCTGTCAGGTGGCTGGTGACAGAACAAGAGGAAACGGCCTCAAGTTGCGGCAGGGGAGGTTTAGATTGGATATTAGGAAAAATTTCTTTACTGAAAGGGTTTTTAGGCATTGGAACAGGCTGCCCAGGGAAGTGATGGACTCATCATCCCTGGAGGTATTCAAAATGCATGTAGACGATGCACTTCATGACATGGTTTAGTGGGCATGGTTGATGGCTGGACTCAATGATCTTAAACGTCTTTTCCAACCTAAACGATTCTATGATTCTATGTTTGTACGCTGGCTTTTTGCACTAGCGAGGATGCATCAACAAAATCAATTATGCTTGAGCAGTCCAGCTAAAAGCTGCATTCATTTCTGTAACAGACAGGAACATATCTGGACCTCCAGTCTAAGAGTGAAACAAGTACGTAACAGGTCATTTGAGAATAAGAAAGGCTACATGTTCCAGTAAAGAGAGTAACAAGAGCAATTAACCTATTAACCTGTAACACTGCTGTGACTCTAATGATTCTGTAAAACAAGTGTGATGCTACCCCAAACAATGGAGTGCTTAATCAACAGTTTCTAGTTCACAAGCAGACAGCAATGACATCATCTGGGGAGGATAAAGAGTCTGCTTTAGAGAAACCGTTTTCCTGAAAAATAGATCTCCAATGTATCTTTCACCTTGTTTTAAAAATACAGAAAACAAGGTGCCCAGTATAAGAACCGCAGAGAGGTTGTGTTTGATTAGAAATGAGGAGCATTAAGCTTATAATGTGTTTTGAACATGCAAGAATACATTTTCCTTTAATAAGTCTCATTCCTCTAAACAGCTGCATGAAAAGTGGGTCAAAGTCAGGTATTTACAGGCCTGTCTACCTACTAGGGGACTCTGGCACCCTGTACCAGGAGGAATTAAAGTAAACTCTACGTTGTTCTTCACATATAGACAGCCTATATTATTTCCATGTGCAGATCCATTTGCCTTGGATCTGTCCTTCACCCAGCCCAGCTAAAACACCACTCTCTCCATCTTTATCGAGCATTTAGGACCAGTCTTGTTACAGAAACATGTTCATTACAGGATCATTAGAAAGAACAGTCCTGAGAGGGGACTGCTAGAAGTCAGCTGCATCCTCAGAAGGTCAAGCTCCATGCAAGAAGGTTTGGATTCAACACCAGACACAGGCATCTGTATCCTTCATTTACCCTGGCCCTACTTCCCTTACTCAGCCATGGCACTGAAGAGCAAATCCAGTCACACCCGGTAAATGTTCAGTGGCAGATGCAGTTAACTGGCAGGTTACAGCTCTGCTTCCCCTTTTTAACTACAGTGGGGTTTCTGTTACACTGCTCCACAGGAAAAAACGGTGTGTTCGCAGCAAACATTTGTACCAAGTGACAGGCATTCATGGGTAGATTATTCAGGATTTGCAGAGAGACATTTTCTGTCCAGGAGCAAGAGGCAGCACATTAGCGAAGTTTCTCTGCATCACTGCAGACAGATTCTTTGATTCCGAGGTGGATATTTACATCTGAAGGTGTTACTGTACCATGGATGAATCCTGAATGACATCCAACCCTACAATAGTTAGGCAGACTAGAGCTCTCTAGCCAGACAGGGATGCTCTTCAGGTCAGTAAAATCCCAAGTGGCACAGAAAAGGCAGATACAAAGGCAATTGTTCACTGCCTCTTAATACAAGAGCTGGAGAGCATCAAAGCCAGGAGATGGTAGGCTGAAACAAAGGAACTTCATATAACAGTAGCTGAACTGTGAAAGACCTTGCTGTAAGATGTTGAGGATATTAAGAAAACTGCATGGGTTTAACAAGCAACCAAATTCATGGAAGAAAAATTAATCAAGGACTACTAGACTGAGCAATAGAACCTCTGGTTCAGACACTGCATGCCACTGGAGGCAAGGGGAGCATTTGTGATGAACTATCACGACATATTTGCCCTCCTATGACACTGTCATGGGAGATTTTGCATTTGTCTTCTGGTGAGATGGCACAACACAGCCCAAACCAAGCTGAGCTTCGCAGCAGGTCTGCCAAGCCTCCCTCCTTCGGCAAGCTCACCCAAAAGAGGCCAATAAGCTTTTCAACTCTAAACCAGCTTTATCAGAATGAAAAACAAGAAACTTAAAACTGTAGAAAGTTAAAGATAGTGACAGAAGATGAGACAGCAATGAAATGGTCTGTCTGCAAGTCTTTCACCTGCTTGTGCCCCAGCCAACTCCAACTTGGAGGTCACCAAACCCTGCCAGTCCCCTCTGTCCCCAGGAGGGCTTTCCTGTGAATCCTGGCTGTCTGCACTTTGCAGGGGCTGCAGCCCCTGGCCCTCTCATGTCCCCCTGGCAGCCTGGAGCCTTCTCCTGTAAGCTCACCCACTGGTTTCCCCCGCCTCCCTCCAGAGGGGCAACTTGGCCTGGTGACTTCTGAAGTGGCAGGAGGAGACTGGGAAAAAGAAGAAAAACTTAACACTATCACAAATACTGCAGGGCCAAACAGGCTGTAGGCCTGGCCCAGTGCAGCAATTTTTGTGCCCCTGTACATCCAACAGCCATTGCTGTCAGAATTAAGTTATGGATGAGGCCACTAAGCACAGAAATGCGGGAGAAACAGCTACGAGAGCCAGCAGCTCCTGGGCTCCAGTTTCATGAAATGGCCATATTTAGGAGTAGGTGGAAGTCGCTGGCCGTGGGGGGAAGGAGATCTCCCTGAGGTGATCAGTCACAAACTGTCTCTCCGGCAGACAGTAGCTGCTGCTGCTCCTACACCATTTGTCAGTGTTCTTCAACTCGACCTCAGAAAGCAAAAAAATCAAGACATGGATGGTCCCCTCGAACCTGCTAATCATCAAGTCATGCTGTGAAATTTATTTACTGAACTCAGTTTGTAAGCAGAGGTTTGCTTAACTTCCATCCTCTAGCTCAGCAGCTAGAAGACAAGGAAAGAGTTTTCTCTTAAATTAATGATTTTCAGGGGAACTCAGTAATTTGAAATTAAATACTGGATCATCAGGAAATCTGGATTCATAGAAAGACATTATTACTCAATAAAGATCCTCAGACCAACTATATCACACTCTTCAACATCCTCTCTGTTAAAATCAATCCTGTTCACTATCCCTATGCAAGATGCAGGAGCAAATCAAGTGTAAAGACACAAGTGTGAAAACTAATAAAGAAATGAACTTCAGCATCAAGAATCCACAGTGTCCTCATAGATAGAAGAAATATTTTTACTTAAAGAAGTATCTCAGAGACATCCTTTTCCCCAGCACGCTTTCAGTCAGCTTGAGCAGCTAAAGCAGGATGTACCTGAAGCTGTGCCGCACACAGCTTGTCTATGTAGCTGTGTGAATTCAACTTCTGATCTGCGATCTCCAGTTTCTCCAGCAACGTCGTTCTTTCCACCAGTAAATAAGCAATCTGTTCGCTGGCATTACTGTGAGCTATTTCAGACAAGCCTTCCTGTTCCAGCATCTCCTCAACCTCCTTCAGCTGGGCTTCTGCAAGACAAGGCTTTCTGTGAGCAGAGGAACAAACAAAGCCCGATTCCTTCCAGATCCGTGGCCTAGCTCCTCTAAACACTCCCCACCACAACAGCCCTGGAGCTCACCAAGAGCTCATAAAACCTTTAGTCTCTTCTCCTGCTTCTCACCTTCCTTTCAGCTTCTTATCCCCTGTTCTTATCTCAGCCCTGTTCCCACTGTCCCAATGTTTCTGATCTGTCCCAGTGCTTCTGCTGACATCCACTACCCTGACTGCCAAGCAAGTGATAGGACCTGCTACATCTAGACTGAGTTCTCCTGCCTTGTTTTTAAGTAGGGGAGTTATTACAACCATTTTCTTCTACCCAGCAGCTAAGCTTCACCAGCCTGGTTAACCTCAACTCTTTTAACCCTTAATACAGCTTGGTGGAAACTAAACAACAGATTAAATAGGCATTGAGAGAAACCACACAGATGGACATGCAGTCACATAAACATTTTCTTTGGAAGAAAAGACATAAAATACCATATCACTCATATAAGCAGAGCATCACTATTTTCCTAAGGACTGTTTGGTAGGGAGGTAGATCTGAATATCTTTTATTTTTCCCCATGCACAGCAGTGCCTAGTGCATTGCACACAGCCTATGGGGGAGATCAGGGCACTGTATCCCATGTGATATGGTAGGAAAGCACAGGGGGGAACCAACGAGGGCCTGAAGTGGAGTTAGAGAAACAGCACCCCATGGGCACAAAGAGACTTGGAGTACTTCTTAAAACATGACCTTAGAAATCACTCCCTGAACAGCGTTCCTGACCCATTCCTCCAAAACCAGCTATAAACCCAGGCTAAGGACTGCTTCTGGTAACACAGACCTGTTGTTTGAAGGTCTCCTGTAGGATTAAAGGAGCAAAAAATCCTTTTAGAATTAAACTTCCAATTCTTCACCGTTTATCCCAAAATTATAGCCAAGAACACTCTGTATTGGTCTCCAAGGCAAACAGATGATGATGACCTTTGCAAGAGAAGTTGGTTTATGGCTAGGCACCGTTGTGTTTGTGCAACAAAGAGCTGTTAATAAGAGCCCCTGGTTTGCATGGTTGGTAATTTACCTGCCAGGAGAATATGAGGAATCTTTGGTCTCCCGCGTGGCCAGGGAAGCAACGCCTGCACTTGAACCAGTAGCTTATTAAGCTAAGGAAGGGTTTTTCAAAACCTCCCTATGTAATTCATATAAAACCAAAACCAACAAACAAACACTGCTCCCACATTCTAGCCCAAACCAGATTATAAAGGTTTCCAAGTTCTGTAGGATGGGAAATGGGGGGAGTTGTGGGTTTTGTATGGAGGAATGAGGGATATTCATGTTCTTTCACTGCTTAGGGAGCTAGAGTTAACACATCTGAAGTTAAGCAGAGCAAATATTCCTCATACTCTTACACAAGATACATGCACAGCTCTGGAGAAGTCTGTTCATCATTTCCATACACTGGATTTAACAGAGGACCCAGTGCAATAACAACCTAAGGCCCAAATCAATCGCATGTTTCCACTCTGCATTTTGCAGTCAGCTCTGTCCAGCCCTGTGGATGGAAAATACCTTGCGGTTTCCTGTTCGCTTTCCCCTGTGGTTATAAATTACAGCTTGTTCAATGAAGAGGTCAAACATGGCTGACTTGCAGCTTTCCTGCATGAAGCTGAGCAAAATACTGCTTTTTGCAGCTTAAAAAATAGCTGGCCACTTGCTCCATATGCATTATGAAGAGCCCACAGCTCATACTAAACTGAACTCCCCCTTGCCTCCAACCTACCTTGCAGCTTCCTCCCACAGTTTTGCCAAATCCCATCTAAAATAAGCCAAAAGCTGCTCTGCTTTATGGCCAGAAACAGGACAACCATCTCCCTTTAGGACCAATGCTCTGAACATATGGCTGGCTTCTGCATTGACAATTTCACTTGCAAGTACTTCCCTTACACCCAGCCTGCAAAACAATATTAAGCAGTATAGTTTTGGGTAACAGAACCTAGAAATTTTCCACAGGCTGAAGAGGAAAAAAAGTTTTTTGAGGATGAGGGGAGTCTGCCATACATAGCACAGATTACCTGCTTGTAAAAGCCCACGGATTTTTTACAAGTGTCTCAAACACCTTCCCTACCACATCCAACATGTCCTAATTGAGAACAGCAAATGCCTCGTACAAGCAATGTTATACCAGTGCACTGATGTGTTCCCGCTAGCAAGTATCTCCTGCACCACGTCTGCAGTTGCTACTTTGGAAGTGAGTTTTCTATTTGCAAAGGTGTCTTACCCCAGGAAGTTTCTCAGAAATAAGCAGTTTACCAGTATCCTCACACCCAGCACAGAAGCTGCATCCTCTCGTCCATGCTGGGTACATTTAAGCAGTACAGCTGTTACAATAAACAAGCTCAGGCCACAACTATTTTTTCTTTTTGTTTCACTTTTTAAACAAATCAAGGCAAGCCCCCAGCAGCATTGTGTTTTACTGCCATTACATTTGTTTTTCAGAAGGGCTTTTGGTAATGCAGCACATGAGTTATCGATCTGCCCTCCAAAAACACTGAGGCGTATTTGACAAGAACCATCTGAAACTGATTGTGAACTGCCTCGAGGAAAGGAAAAATTTCACTCTGGGCAGAGGTACCAAATGAGGTGAAGCTCAGATCAATAGCTCAACATAAAACCAGCAGTGGCTGCTCTCTGCAGTAACCCTTCAAGCCTGTTCCAGGCAAGAAGTGCATGTGTAAGCGGAAACTCACTTTTTATCATCAGAAACAGGTTTTAATAGATCAAATTGCTCCCAGCGATCCTTGGACCAAGCAGAGCTTCTGATCTGTTTGATTGCTTTTGGAAGAGGGAGTACACTAAGCCCCGAGAGCCTACCCAAGTGATCTCTGGCATTTACCCGAGTCTTTGCCCCTTCCCTTCCCAAGCTCTCAGCTCCCCAAAGGTGGGACTCCCAGCTCTCACTACAACCAAGATCAGGACAGCTCCTGTCCGTTCACAGGTCAGGCCCCTCCTTTCTACCACAGTCTTGAACCAGCCTCTGTCCTCAAATATCCTTTCCCATCTGAAGTCATTATCATTTCAAGCCTCCCAAAAGCTCCCTACCATCATCCTCTGTTCTTGCCTTGCCCACATTTTTGTTTAACAATCCCAGTAGACCGGGGTCTGCCTTTCCACAAGAGCCTTCTCCAGCCCTGTTTCCAGCCTCATCTGCAGTATCATCTTGTCCCTGCTAAAGACAACCAGCTGCCCTGCAAAAATAAGAGAGGGAGTAAAGACCCAGAGGACAACCAACTTCTAGTTCAAGACCTTCAGCCTGTCCTACACCCCACAGGGCTTAGGAGGCATCTCTGGGTTGCTTTGCACAAACTCTGCTGAAAAGCAGAGGCCCAGGGAATAGACACAGTGATGCAGCATCGAACCCTGCAGCAGAGGTACATTAGAGGCCTGGAGCAGGCAAAGTCCTGACAGAAATCTTTGAGAAAGTGCAGTAGCTAAAGCACAAGCTTATCCACTCACTCTGTGCCAGAGATGGCCAGTAGGGTTTTTTTGTGAAGAGGCTGACCTGTGAAGCAAAATGCCAATCCCTCAAGAAAACGATCTACAAGCATCCCAAAACACACCAGGGCTGGCGTCCCTCACTGCAGAGGACAGCCTAGTGGAAGGCAGGGCTTCATCCACTGCCCAGATCACTAAATTATCAATGCCTATTGCAGGACCACAGCTAATGCCATCAGTAAGGTAATAACAAGCCTTGAAAACCAAAGTCTGACAGTGATATCCCAAAGCAAACTCCTCCAGAAAGCTGCACAGAAAACACCGTATGGCACCAAAGCACTGCAGAACCGCAAAAAACCCCTCTGGGATGGCTTGCTTGCAATTAGCAACCCACCAGAGTAATGGACATGGATCTCTGTTTCCATTCGAGTGTCAATCATTGCTCAACAGCCACAAGAGTCACTAAAAAGTGTTAAAAGTCCAAAGGAGCAGAGCCACTACGAGGAAATAAATGGAAACCCAGCTTTTGGGAAATTTTTGTCATTCGCCTGCCACCTCGTGGGGAAGATGAGAGAAGAACTAGTAATAAAGTTTTCTGCCACAGCTATGCTCGCAAAGGCTCATTAGTCATTTAAACCCTTGCGTACCAGCATTTTCAACACTAAATGATGGCTTTACATGCCCAAAGGAACCAGATTTTCAGGCAGTGCTTAAGCACACCCATCTTTGAAAAGTCTCTCCCATCAGATGTGGAACCTGAAACACACAGGCTGGCCAAAACTGAACAGAGACTCAAAACTGTAATTGATTTCCCCAAACTCCTGCATTTGCTGTCCCAAATAAAGCGTGCATAACAAAGAAACTGTTCAAGCTGTGCTATCACCCCCAACTTTACCTTAGGCCCAGGATAATACGCACCACAAAAGGAGGAGTTAATGAGAACAGTGTGCTACTAGCAGTACTCAAAGCACAACGGAAGACTAGGAAGACTGAAGAAAATCAAGAACTAAACTCAGCAAAACATATCTGCCCTTACTGGAAGGGAGCCCAGTGTTTGAGAGGAAAGCAAATTATTTGAAGTGGAGTATAAGTGAAATAATTTCTTTTAAACAAAATGACTATACCAAAATAAGCACACACAGGTTTTGAATCACCATCACGAAAACACCACTGTCCTTCAAAGTTGTTTTAAAAAGCATGGACTTTGTCTAAACCAAAGCCAACAGCAAATTCACTAACTTCAGTGGGAACATAGCGCAACACTCCAGTACCCGGGGAGTCACTGTCAAATGATTCAGAGTCTGAAAACAAACACCACCATCAACTCATTCTTCAAACAGCCTCTGGAAGGTGCTCAGTGCAACAATGGAGCCACATGAAGTGAGAAACTGTCCGATTCACTGAACAAAGGCAGTAAAAGCAGACAAGAACCTAGTCAGTTACAAACCAGTTCTAGTATTTCATTAACACTTCTGCCAACCTCCCAAACAACATACCACACACACTGGTCTAGCAGAACTCACTCAGAAAAGCTGCTCTCCTCTCAAAGGAGTTTTAAACCAGCTCTGCTGAAGACCTGTACACCACTACCTGTCAATGTATCTCCTTGGACCATGTTTCAGAGAGAAATGTTACCCTGCTGCAGCTGCAGCTGTGTCAGCTCAAGCCTGAGCTGTTCATTTTCTTTTTCATATTCGGTGGTGATAGCATCCCGTTCCTCCGTCAGGTTACGGACGTGACCCACATAGCTTTCCACCTAGAAATAAAAGAAAACATCACTATACCTGAGCGCATTTACCAACACTTCACCAGCAAGTTGTTGGCACAAATAGCTCTCCATCCTGCTATGTTTGCAGGATAAACGCAATCATTTGTAGGACACTACTTCTTTATGCCTTGGTAACATCTGGGGATGTTAAAAACTTGACTGAAAGTTCTGGAAGGCGGGAGAGGATGGAGGTACGAAGGTGCTGGAATGCAGGGGACTCTCGACCCTGGTTCTGTGGGAGACACTGGGCTCACCAGGTGCTTGTAAGTATCCCAACACGAGGAACCAGGCCACACCCCTGTGAGTTCTTGAGGGCAAAAGAAAAGCAGCTTTTGGCTGGGAACACCCGTGAACCTGCTGCCACAAAAAAAGAGGGGGAAACGGGCGTGTTTGGGCCCGGAGGGGTTAAAAACCGAAGAGGTAACTCTGGCCCCTTCTCCCGACCCTTACATCTCTCATCTCCTCAGCCCGCCGCCGTTCCAGGTCGCCGAGCCGGGTCTTGGTGCGTCGGAGCAGCCGCCAGGCCAGGCCCAGCTGCTCCTCGGCCGGGGCGGCGGGGTCGGCGCCCTCCGCCCGCAGCCAGCGGCGGACGGTCTCCGCCGGTACCGGGGCCTCCACCTGCGGGGGAACCGAGAGGAGCCGTGAGCGACAGGGACCCGCCGGACGACGACGACGACCACGACGACGACGACGACCACGACCACGACGACCCCCACCCCACCCCAAGCTCGGGCACCCACCGGGGCGGCGGCAGCCGCCTCCATGCGGCGCGGGCCTGGGCCGCCGCCCGGCCCCTCCCGTCCCCATGGCAACAGGTGGGGCGGGCCCCGAACACCCCGCCCCTCAGGCGGACGAGAAGGCCACGCCCCCGTGAACCTAAGCCACGCCCTTCCGCTTCTTGGGTCACGGCCCCTTGCGGCAGACGCGGGGCGGTGGTGGGTACGGTCCGTCTTCTCCTTCGGGCGACCAAGGAAGGAGACATGTCCCACTCCTGGCCGCCACACCGGTGGCGTTTAGGGCTTCCCTGTCTCCGCCCGCCCTTGAAGTCCACCGCACAATCAGAGGATCCACCGAAATGTTTATGACTAGCACCAAAAACTAAGCAAAAGGGGCTGAAGGTTTTTCCAATTTTCTTCAGAACCCCAAGTGAAGCTGTGGGAGATGATGGGCTTCCCCCAAGGCAAAGCGAGCACCTACATGAAACTGCAAGGGACAAAGCAGGCTTCATGCTGCAGAGCTGACTCACCAGCCGAAGGCACTGTGCAAGAGGATGGTAGGGAAAGGCCAAGACATGGAGAAGAGGCACAGTGAGGACCTGCAACAGAGCAGAGCCTGGGATCCTCAGGAAGCAACAGAGAGATGACCCTGGACCTGCAGAAGCCACTTCTTCCTCATGGTACTGCACCAGCCATCCCTGGAAGAGAAGGGCTGGTGCTCAAACGCTGCCAGCGCTAGAGATGTTGGTGGGATGGGAGCTCCCAGGACCATCACTGACACTGGATTGGGACGGCTGTGGCTTAGTTTGAGCTTTGAAAGTCTCCCCAGCCTGGGCTTCAGCACCCTCCTGAAGACAGAGTGGCAGACATTCTGCAGGGAAGCCCGCAGCCATGTTCCCAAGTCAAACGGTGCAGCCCCTTGATACTCCTGCAGCGTCCCGATGCCCAAGTCTTCTCCTTGGAAAGTTCAGATTATTTCTCTCCTTCACAATCACCTGACAGAGAAAGTCCCGAATACTCCACACAGCATTTGTTGCACTTCTCCCACCCCTTCTCCCAACAATCCTGCAAGGGTGCATTCAATTTACACATGTTTTTATATTCTCGTCTTTGGTGGCCCACCCCTGCTTGGAAGCGCGAGATTCCAAATAAAGACAACAGAAAGCCCTAAACTAGCAGGACTCCGCGTTTACATTGATTACGTACTGGAAGATGAAGACAGGCAGCTCTCGGAGCCTGTGAGCGCATCAAACATGCGCAAGACATTCCACCATCTTCTTCCCTTATTTGCATGTCTCTGACGGGCACTTCCCACATCTATGGACAACAGTCTCTACTTCAGTTCTCTCTCCACCTTCTGCAAGTGTCAGTCCCAGCTACGTAGAAGTCGTTAGCTCCTTCTCCCAGCTCAGTTACTAGCTGGATCTCTGCCCTCCTGACTCATCTGGGCTATTTCTCCCGTCACTAAACATACCATAGTCCTTTAGTGTTCCAACACTCCTGATCAGCTGAGCCCATCCTCACACTCTTTTCTTGCTCTGCTGGGTTTCTCTTCCTCATTTTATGAGCACACCTCATTTTCAGGTGATCAGTGTCACTACAAAAGCACTGCTGCCTTCTTGAATGCTTAGTGGTTTTAAATAGAGCACAGTCTCACCTCCAGAGAGGCTTCAAGTGCGAGAACAGCGTTCTTGTGCGTTATTGTCTGTCTTCACAGACTTCCAGCAAATTTATTTCAAGGAAAGCATGTAAATAGGCACACCGTGGACAGCGGGAGAGCTGCAGTTAAGGTTTTTTTTACCACAAAATTGCACTTTGCTTCTTGCAAGCATGAGGAATATATGCTTAGAAGTTGGTAATCGTATGGAAGCAAGCTTTAGAGAAAACCAGGAACGTCCCGGTTCTAACTCCATCCAAACAGCCAAGAGGCAGTTCTCCTCCCAAAGAGGCTGATCACCACTACCCCATCCGCTTTCACCTGCCCATCCTCACCGCCTACTCCTTTTCTCCAACCTCTTGTCCCCAAGCCACGCTCAGAGACCACCACTTGTGCTCCGTGACACACGTCTCCCTGCATTTATCAAACCCCCAGCAACCCACAAACACCCAAGATGGAAGGAAAACCTTTGTGAAACAGCTGCTTTAGGGACACTGCTACAACACCTATTTTTTTAACTGTTTCTGAGCTGTGTTCCTGAAGTGTAGGTCCACTGGATCTTCCCTGGAGCAACAAGTGCTCTCCAAAGTTGTTAACCACCTGTTATGGGTTTGTGTGGCACAGGGGTTTTTTTGGTAGTGGGGGAGAGGGCCACAGGGGTGGCTCCTGTGAGAAGCTGCTGGAAGCTCCCCTGGCTCCACATCAAACCCACCTCTGGCCCAGACCGACCCAATCAGTGATGGTAGTAGCACCTCTGGGAGAACAGATTTAAGGGGAACCTGCAGTGGGTGGTGGGATTGGAATGTGAGAGGAACACCTCTGCAGATACCAAGGTCAGTGAAGAAGGAGGGGGAGGAGGGGCGCCTGAGGAGGCTGATGGCCCTGCAGCCCATGGTGAGATGGCAGGCTGTCCCCCTGCAGCCCATGGGAGTGAACGGGGGAGCAGAGGCCCCCCAAGATGGCCGTGACTCCATGGAAAAGCCTGTGCTGGAGCACTGAAGAGCAGCCCGCAGAAAGGACCCACGCCAGGGAAGTTCAGGAAGAACTGAAGCCCATGGAAAGAACCCACGTTGGAGAAGTTTGAGAAGGACTGCCTCCTGTGGGAGGGACCCCAGGCTGGAGCAGGGGAAGAATGAGGAGTCCTCCCCCTCAGGAGGAAGGAGCAGCAGAGACAAATCCCCATCCCCTGTGTCGCTGTGGGGGAGAAGGTAGAGAAAATCAGGAGTGGAATTGAGCCGGGAAGGAGGGAGGGGTGGGGGAAAGGTGTTCCAAGGTTTGGTTTTACTTCTTAATATCCTTGTTTTGATTTGATTTGTAGTAAATTAAATTTATTTTCTTTCTTCTCCAAGCTGAGCCTGTCTTTTGCCTGTGACCATAAGTGGGAAGTGATCCCTCCCAGTCCTTGTCTTGACCCATGAGCCTGCCTTTACATTTTCTCCTCATCCCGCCCGGCATGGGGCAGCAGGGAACGAGCAACCGGCTGTGTGGTGCTTTGTTACCAGCTGGGCTGAAACCACAGACACCACCTCATTCACCTTCATCTTCTGCCACGCTTGTTTCACCGCCCACTTTCAATACCAGATGATTGCCAGCTCTGTCGCTCCACTCCAGTCACAAAAACACATCATCTTATTTTCTGCAAAGCACCATTCCTTCTGTCCAACAATTCAGAAAGAAACTTTGAAGAGGCAGATTCAAGAAAATCTTTTATATACACAGACGCATATACCATTTCTCCACCTCCCGGTTCTCCCAGCCCACAGGACAGAAATAAAGCAATATATCTTTCCTTCTTTAGACACCAGAACAAATACCATCCTTCGGAATGTTTTCACTTCAGTGTATTTTTCTTTTTCAAAGCAAGCAACAATAACCATTACCGAGCTGTAGAAAAGTTACACTGTTTTGGACGGCAGCCTTTCCCACAGTGTTTCACTGAGGACTGTTTTATTTACCTGGGATAGAGAACAGCTCCAGTTCCACTCCCTTTCTAGTACAATTTCACTTGTTTCATTCAGAGCCAGTCCTCAGACTTTCTTCTCTATAAATGCAGTATGTTGGCCCTGAAGATAGCTCACTATCTTCTCCTCTATCTCCATGCCTTGTGCTATTTCCTCATCACAAAGAGATAACGGAGTCTGTGAGTCTTTGGTTACAATAATAACAGAGGTTCTCCGCGACTCCAGGATATTTGCTACCACCACCTGATGACGATATTTCTCCAGAGCTTGCCGTGATTTATCTATTAAGATCAAGGGATCTGTCTCCAGTTTAAAGGAAATAACAAATGCCTCTGGGGCCCATTCTTTCACCAGAGGAGACAGCATTTTTGGCACCATCTTCATTGTGATCTACATTGGGGAAAGACAGTAGAGAAAAGTTTCAGTAAAAACATTACAAGGCGTTTTAGGAAGAGATGGGGGAGGAGGGATAGGGACATTCCAGCTTCAGTTCGTATTATATTTACGCTGGGAAGTTTTCCAAGGCAGTACTTGGTCAGATCTCATCAAACAAGGTTAAAATGTCACTGGTATACACTGTAAAACTAAATTATCAGTGTGGTATTAACAATACGCAGGGTGTTCTTCAGCGATGAAGCAGGCCCACAGTAGCTGCATAAACGTTTTGTTATTTAAGTGCTAAAACCACTCTGGGAATACAAACCTAAGCAGAGGAAGATTAAAAAAAAGAATTACAACTGCAGAAGTCCAAGTTTTCGGCTCTCCAAAATCCAAGCAGCTTATCAAATCTTAACCCTTCTTTCCATCAACTCTTTAGGGCACACAAAGCGTAAATATGCCAAAGCATGGGGAAAAAAGTAGGAGTCTCTGTTCTCCAGCTTCTTAACCTCTGGGTCTGCCACTGGGAATCGGGTAGAGTCTCATTTTTCCTATGCTAAGGATAAAGAATTAAGCCTAGCAACTTGTTAAAAGCTAACTAAAGTAAACAAATTTATATTTATTATATACAGAGCTCTAGATCCACATGCTCCCATAGCTGAAAGGGACCTGCGCACCAGAGACACACCTTACACCTTTGGGCTGTTGCCAGCATTAAGCAGAAAGAAGGCAACACAAGTACTCCAGCAGCAACTATTCTTCCACCGAGAACCACCATCTACTCATCTGCACATTGTCAGTATAAACAGTTTTAAAGGGATATTTCCATGGGATTCTGCTCCCGTGGAAATTCTCCCTCCATTTCCAGTGAAAACACATGCTTTTTTGGCCAGCAAGCTGTTGCTTTGCAACCTTTCCCAGGTCTTATTCATGGCCAGTCCCCAGGCAGCCGTGATCCCAGCAGGACACTGGGACGGCCAGGATGCCAGGAGGGGTAGAGGGGGCAGCAGAGCAGGCCCATGCCCAGAGGTGCCTCACCTGCAGGGGCCCCTCTGAGGACTGGATCTTGTGCTCGGGCATCTCCGAGGCAGGGATGTAGAAATCCGACACAGCAGCTGCCAGGTAAAACATGACGCTGGAGCCTGCAAGAAACAGAACCGCAGTCACCCACAGCTGCTGGCCTGTTCCTCTCACCCCAGGAACCCCCAGGATGGACTCGCTGGTGGGGCTTGCAACCCCCCCCAACCCCAACTAAGGGAGCCCAGGGCCCCCCTCAGAGACCGCCCATCACCTACAAGCACTGTCCTGAGCAGGGCAGCACTGACCACCCCCCCACCAGGGTCCCCTCAGACACACTATCACCCACTGGAACTGCCTCATGCCCTCACACCAAGCCCCCACGGACGACCCAGACCCTCATGCCGGGGTGCTGGAGCCCCCCTTGTCCCCTCATGCCAGAACCCCCACGGGCCCCGAGACAGCCTAGGCCCCGGGGCTGCCCTATGCCCTCACTCCGGGGGCCACCCCGGGACGGGTGGTGTGTGGGGTCGCCCCGACCCCTCCCGCCCGGGGCC
>VYZV01032512.1:51786-66878 GCA_013401275.1 Pandion haliaetus
GCACCCGCCGCCGCCGCCGCCATGCCCGTCCCGCCCCTTCCGCCGGAAGTGCGCCACACCACCCACTCGCCAGCATCATTACCCGGAAGTGTCGCCTGGGCAACGCGGCGGCGGCGCGGAGAGGGAGGGAGGAGAGAAGGAAGGGGTGGACGCTGGAGGGGTCCCGCTACTGCGAGCTGTGCGGGGCGGTGGGGCGGCTCCGCTGCCGCCGCTGCTGCCTCACGCACTATTGGTGAGAGCCCCGCTGGCTGCGGGGGGAGTGGGAGCCAGGCCCCGGGTGTAGGCGCGGGAGGCAGGGACGGGGTGCAGGGCGCCCGGGAGGCCCCGGGAGGCGGGAACAGGTCCGGGGCAGGGCAAGAGGCAGGGGGAAAGCCCGGGACAAGGCTCGGGACGCACGGAGGAGGCCCAGGATGAGGCGCAGGAGAGGAGGCAGGAACGGGCCCGGGGCGAGGCTCAGGGCGCAGAGAGGAGGCCCAGGGCGAGACCCAGGAGGCAGTGCCAGGCCTAGGACATAGCGCTAGGCCCAGGGCAAGGGCTGAGAGACAGGAACGAAGCCTGGGAAACAGACTGGGACACGGGGACAGGGCAAGAAGCAGGGAGTAGCCCCGGGATGAGGCTCAGGACACAGGGACAAGACCCCAGGATAAGGCTTAGGACACAGGGGTGATGCCTAGGAGGAAGCCTGGGTGGCAGGGATGAGGCCTGGGACAAAGCTCAGCAAGCAGGGTTGAGGCCCACGATGAAGCTCAGCAGGCAGTGTAGAGGGAACTGGAGTGGACACACTTGGCTGGAGTGGACATGCTTGGCAATCGCTCAGCTGGAGCATTCCTCCTCACTTCCAGCGGTGCCCACATCAAATAGAGCGCAGTGAGCTTTCTAGGTGTTTACACAAATATCTTCACGTACACAGGGGCCTCAGTGAAATCATATGTTAATGATACGTTTCACTGGTTTCACACTGACTTGGGATTTGTTTGGCTTTGGGGCTTTTATTTTTTTTTGTACTGCAGTGTTGAAAGCCAGGCATTTGCTCAAACCTAACTGTATCAGGAGTTTTGTGAGTGATTTAAACGAGGTTTTAACATACAGAATCGTAGTGACTTGCCAGGACAGTCCTGTGTTCCCCTTTGGGGATATCAAGTATGTACTTGGTTGGGTGCTCTGTGAGCAGCCTAAGAGCTGGTGGCTGTTGTGGGTAATTCTTGCAGTGAAAGTCCAGAGGACACAACAGGCAATAATCTTCCCTTACATCATGTCCAAGCAAACAAAAATATCATTCTTCCTTTATTTTGTTAGTGATGTAGATCATCAAAAAGCTGACTGGGTTAGTATCCATGAGCGAATATGCCCGTTGCTGATTCCAATCCGTACATCCCTCCCTTGTCTCCTTTCTGAAAAGGAAAGAAAATATGGCATGGAACAGCTGGTGAAGAGGCAGGTATGTACAAGAAAAACAAATACAACTTCAAAGTGCTGCCAGTGAAATTCAATTAGATCTATTCTTCCTATACTTTGATGTATGTAGTGTTGGGAGGGCACCTCGTTGGTTGATCGGTACTTAGTTGCAGAGCTTTAATTTTTTTTTTAAAACAAAAACTCTGTAACAAAGGGAGTGGGAGCATCCTCTCTCCAATTCTACAAGCCACTTGCCTTTTTTGCGGTCTTTACTCAAAGTCCTGAGCTTCCTCAGGCAGTGGCAATCCTGGATCTCCCGCCTTGCCAGGCAGCTATTCCATCTCTCCAGTTAGTCTGGGGTCCAGCTGAATTTTGCTTCTTATGGGCTGTCTGCATCCTTTGCTGATGAGAAGGATTCCCCTTTCTCAAAGCAAGGGGACAAAGGAATAAAATCCCCTCTCTTCGTTTACCTGGCCAACTTTAAACGCCCTTTCCCACTAAGTACAGCCTTTTATCTCCACTTTTTGGCCTCATGGGTGGTGCAGATGTGCAGCTCTTTTCCAGCCTGAGTGGTTTTCAACTCCTGTTGTTGTTTGTTTATGGGGTGGCAGGATCTGCTTCTCCATAATGTTGATAAAATAAAATAATCCACCCAAATGCATCTGCTACTTAAAATCTTGCCCGTAAAAATAAATTATCCTTCTATCATTGCATAACTCCTAATCGCAGAATAATAGGACAACAGAACAGCTGAAAGTGAGCTGGTAACAATCAAGTGGTGCCACTGAGAAGAACGTCATTAATCTTGATTTTACACCACGTATTATTTTTGTTTCTGGGCCAGGTGTTAGTGCTTTGGTGACTGGCTCTTTGCTGCGGTCTTTCTTTGGAGCATCCAGAAAGAGAAAGTCTAAAAGGGGCGGAACATGCTTAGACAAAAGTCCTGCTTGGTGAAAGCTTGTGACAGGCTTCAGGCAGCAGATTCCTTTAGGCTTTGTAGGAATTGGGCACTGACAGCCCAGTTTGGTTTTGCAAATCCCATCTGTTTGAAAATCACAGGCAAGATTGTTGACCAAAATCCAAAGTTCTGTTAGAACAGTATGTCCCAGAAGCATCAGGAAAAAATGCAAAAGCTCCTTTGTTCCAGGTTACGTTTAAGTTGATCTTTTACAAAGATTGCAAAGAAGCAAAGTTAAAATAGGTCTCATTGGGGGTGGTGGCAGGGTTTTTTTGCATCCTTAACTGCTTAAAGCTTTTCCAAGAAACTTCACCTACATATCGAACACTGATGTTGAAAGCATCTGTTCTTGCATCATTGATTTCATAGCAGCTAAAATTATGCTATATACATTACAAAAGACATGACTGCCAGATCAAGGAAGTACTCCTTGATTAGCTGGAAGGTAATAATTTGTTTTTATTGGATTCCAGGGGAAGACAGCAGGAGAACGGGGCTGGTGGAGAAGGGCAAGTCACTCCTCTTGATTGGAGTGCACACCTAGGTTAGAGACGGCAACTGCAAACCTGCAGCTTGAGCTGAGTTTTGGAGTGACCTCATGGGAAAAGCCATAGAGAGCAGACTCCAATTTTTTTTTTTTTTAAGTAGAGATTTTTATTGGATCTTTAACAACCCTATTGCATTTGTTCTTTGACCTTTGTCTCCAGACTATTTAAATAAAATAGATTCTGGGAACAGTATGTGCTGGGACACTTTGTCTTCCTTCTCTCCTAAGAAAGGAGTGAAAAAGCAGAAACATCTTTGTTCATTACCTGCTTGCTTTCACTGCAAGACTAGCCTAAAAATGAAGTCTGCCTTTATGTACAGCAAGGTATAGGGTAGACAGCGTCGGGCCTAGACTGGCTAACGAGTGTTGGAAGAGCAGTGTGGAGAGGGTGAGATTATTTACTGCCCCATCTTGGTGGCTTCGTCATTTTCCTAGCCACAGAGCCAACAAAAATGCTTTAAAGAAGGCCTTTGGAGCTCAGGGAAAAGCTACATAGTCTCATGATGATCAGAGAAAAAACCTTCTGCTCAAAGCCTGCCCATAGGTTTATTATTTTTTGAACATTTCTGCTGTACTTCACAAACTCCTGCATGGTGTTTGTTTAGCAAACACACAGCTCGAGCCTTAGTCAGGACGCAGGAAAGCTTGTGCACATCAAAATGCCCTGTAGCTTAAGGGAAAGTGCATGAAGCTGAGAGCCAGGAGGTTATGAGTTTCATACCTCGTCTGTGCTCCAAAGCTTTGTTGATAGAAATCTGCTTTTGTCAACATAGCCGGGGGGTGCCCGCAGACAGTACCTCCAAACTGACAAAACTCCAAGTTTCTGTTTGTAGAATAGCCTCACCTGCCTGCGTGATGTCAGCTTACCGCAGCCCCTGGGTATGGGAAAAGATCCATGTCTCAGCCAGCTACAGCAGTCCTCCAGCACTGATGCTAGCTCTGCCAACTGCAGGTTTCAACTCAAACTGACTGGAAACCTGCCTTCCTCTTTAAATTGTCATTTCTTCAAGCATGCCATCGGTTTTGGTGCCTGTGAGTGAGTAAATGAACATGGCACTGAACCCCAAGTGTGTTCCCCACCCCCTGCTTCCACCTGGAGCAGAGCTGGGGTCCTCAGCCTCCTTAAACCCCAACTGGGGGAAAACTGCGTGGGGGCATCTTCAGAGAAACCTCTGTAATTACAACACAGATGAAAAGAGCCCAAAGTGTGTGGGTCCGGGGGCGTGGGGCTATGGGCAAGATGAAAAACAGTGCAGGGCCAAAGCTAACGATCCCCCCAAGGCTTGTAATTGCACAGTCTTAAATATTCAGTGCTGCAGGGCTTCTGTTGTCTCCTGCCCTTTCTTCTCCTCTTGGGAGCTGTGCAAGAGTGTAACCCGTAGCTTGTCCTCACTGCAAATGTTTTAAGATAGCTTACATCACGGGAAGCAGCGATGATCCTATAGACAAGGAGTAAAAAAAGAATTGATGCTGATCTCCAGCACCTACCCAGATGACAATCTGCTTGATAGCCACGCACCAAAGCCAGTGCCGGTTGCAACAGAGAAAGAGTGGCAAGGACAGAAAAGGCAGCCCGATAACAGCTTTTATTGCTCCTTGCCCTGAGCATGTGCTGACTTTCTTCTGGGCACCACATGCTCCCCCAACATGGCTTGGTTTTGGTGCATCCCTTTTTCACTCTCTATACACTGGTAGCTCAGGGGCTAGAGAGGGGATGACCTCTGTGTTTTCTAGCTTTTGGTTCTCCTTGCTGTAGCAGGGTGCTATCACTATGGGGTGTGTTCTTCAAACTCTCGTTTATCCAAAAAGGATGTCCCTTTATCTCAGCCAGGATCTCCAGGAAACACTTGCAGGTTGTCCTTAAGGTTCCCCGTCCCTGAGCTGTTCCTTCACCCATGGCATGACTCTCTGCCTCTCTGTCAGCACTTAGAGCTCAACAAAATGCCAAAGCCTGGCCTCCAAAAGCACTGGGATTTGTTTTTTTCAGCCCTCTGCGCAGCCATAGCTGGAAAACAGAAGACAATAAAGAGGTAAAATGGTATTTTCTGATGGCACTCAGTGCACAGGCCTGCCTGTGCCTCCTAGCAAGAGAAGAGCGAGTGCCTTGGTGACTTACCACGGCAGCACTGCTAGGTACACCAGCAACAAGATTTCTTTCCAGGCAGCTTTCCCACTTCACCACTTGTGTGAAAAGCAGACACAGAAGCATTGGGAGTTGGCAACAATTACACTGAAAGCAAAGAGAAATAGGTAAATAAGCATCCTGGGTCTTTTTTGCTGGCATCCCTCAGTGCGTTGTAAGGGTGCAGCATCTACAGTTGCTGTAGAGCTCTTGGCAATGAACAGGCATTCAAACGGGGATGTGTTTGTGGAGCTGGTGAATAGACCAGATGCTGCAAAGGGTGAAAAGACCAAATGCAATGTGGACTGCTAGGAGCAGCAAAAGGCAGGGAGCAACTATACGTATGGGAAACTTTATGGATTCTGACAACAAATAGAAATGCTGCAGAAGCTGCTTGACCACCAAACCCAGCTTGGGTGATGGATATACAGAAGTGTAATGCAGCGCACTAGCGTGTTCTGATTTTGACCGGCTCTCCAGACTCCACACCCAAAATACCAGGCCCAGAACTGGCCAGGAGAGGGTGGGAAGAAGCTGTAGCTCCATGTAAGGAGCGCTCCCCTTGCTTCCAGACCGTGTCTCTTGCAGCTGGAGGTGTGCCATGCTGGCACCAGCTTGGCAAACCATATGCTCCGCTGCCTGCTATGAATCACCGTTATTACCGTCAGCAAAACCCTGCTGTAGCCTCTTTGTCTAATCTTTTCTACAGTCTTGTGATGATCATTTTCTGTGCTTCACAGCTTTTATTGCTGCAGCCTTATTAGCCCTTTTTCATAGGTGTAAAGGATTCTTCGTCTCATAAGACACCACATGACCTAAGAGGATGTCCAAAGCTGTTCCTGCTAGAAGTAGGAATAAAAGCTAGGCTCTAATATGACAGCTTTAATTTCCATCCATTAATTACATACACGAAGAATATTACAATCACTGTTTTACAGTTTGCAAACTTGAATGAAAAAAGAGACCATGCATTTTATTTCTCCTTACCCTTTGCTTACTCTGTCCTATTACTATGTTTCCCTGCAGAAATATATCATTGATCTTGCGTACAGCACAGCCCAGGAGTTTGTTTTGGATGGAAAGCATAAAGAAGCAATACCTGCAGCTTTGCATGCACTGCGTTTCAGTACTGAAGTGTATGGCTCAAGTTCTGTGCAATTGGTGCCTGCTTATCTCCTCTTGGCTGAAGCCTCCACTGGTAAGTATTGTCTAAATAGTAATGCTGGCAAGGGCAAGACCTCCCTTGGGTCAGGTTTCTGGTTTCCTTTTACCATTTATCAGGGAAGGACCAGCTTTTCGTTTCAACATTGTGCCATGTCTCTACCCTGCCCTGCTTCAAGGGCATTTCAGAGAGATTTGAGAAGTCACACATGCCCGCCTTTTCCGTGTGGGTCTGGGGAAAAAGAATCGTTCATCAGTGATGAGAGATCAATGAAAGCAAATAAAATGTTTTCTTCATCTCTACCGATTCCCACAAGAGAAGCAGTATGAAGATCTATTCTTTACCTCTGTGGCTTCATATGACTCTCAAAAGCATTAAATTCCCAAGGGTGGTTGGTTGTGCTCTTATCTCAAGGAACCAGCAAACATTTCTGAGGCCATCACATCAGACGAATGCCTCAGTTAATTCACAAAAGCATGCTCTGCCTGAAGCAGAGCTTTTTCTCATTGACTGTATGCTTTATAAAAGCTGTCAAATTAGGACTCTGCATGTGGAGAACTGCTCTCCTCAGCTGCAGACGTAAAGGACTGAGAAATCACTGTAAATCATTGCCATTACAGGACTACACACAATGCTCTGCTGGCAGAATTGAGCTATCTCAAGGATTGTCATAAATGGTGTGGCAAGAGAAGGGAAAAAAAAAATCCTATGAGTAATTCTAGTGTGATAATACATGAGTCATTAGTGGCTGCCTGTAGCTAACCTGTCCTGAACACATGTTTCAGAGATACTGAATGCAATAGACAGTTTCTGGCTTCTCTTGTAGCTCTAGACATTCAGCCTGTCTGTAAATTAGATTTTGAACACCTGCTTGACTAAGGAGTACTCGGGAGAGAAGTGAAGAATCCACGAGCTGGGTCTCCATATCAAACTCCTGCAAAGGGATAGCAGGCAGTATTCTCTAAATTTTTAAATTAAAAAATGGTCTTTATCCCGCTTATTTCTACATGTCCTTTCAGGTGTTGGCCATCTTCTGCAGGCATCTAACTATCTCTCCCAAGCCCAGTGGATTGTCCTCAGAACTCCAGACTGCAGCGCTGCTGTTCAGTGTAAATTGCATCGTAGTCTGGGGCTTTTCTGTGCTGCTGAAGGAAACTTTGAACAGGCTTTATATCACCTGGCGAATGATGTAAGACAACTCAAATACAGAAACGCTTCCATTTTTCTTCCTTCTCTAACACTTCCAGATCGATATGAAAACCCCAGCAGACAGATTTGTAATCCTGATTTGAGGTACTGAGAGGATACATGTTATGAACACCTGAACTGTCTATGTATCCATGTGTTAGCAAAAGTTGTGTTTTATCAGTTGTCCTTATTCCCTTGAAGTGATGCATACCTTGTCTTTACTGCATCTGCTTATAAATTTATCAGCTTGGTTATGGTCGTGAGATGAATAGACATTCCTATCCCAAATTGGTATAGCTGCCTTTTATTCAACAGATAAGTTACTTTATATTTTGGCTTTCATTTTCCTCTGTACTTTTCTGTTAGACAGCAGTTCTCTGTCAGCTGTTGTTTAATGAATGCCTAATTTAACTCTTTAACTGGTTCAATAGCATTTTCCCCAATTCAATCTTTTTAGCCACAAGAGCAGTTTGTCAGATTTGAAGTGGTTATTGCCAGCTGTGTTCCTGAGGATGCTTTGCCTGTCATTTGATCTCCCAAAGGCAGATGAACTCTGCGACATCCTATTTATGTCCCACATAGACTAAATTTATCCAGTGTGGAGTGATGTATGCCCACCACTGTTGAATTTGATAGTAGCTTTGTGTGGGTGTAAATGATGATATATGGTTGAGGAGAATTAGATCCTTTCTATTGTAATATATACAGTCCTGTCTTTGCTCAGTCTGTAAAACTTTAGGAAGGTTCCCCGCTGTGCCATTTTTTTTCTAGGTACCTTAAATCCGATGCCTGAAAGGGCGTCAGGTAATAGTTTTTTGCTATTAGCAAGACACTGGTCTACATCAGAGCAGCCCAAGACCTGCCTGAACTTTGGCTGCGTGTCTGAGATCTGCTGAGAGTCACACGCTGGCTCAGAATAGCTGGAATGCTCCACTGCCTTCCCACTCCCCTGGCTTTGGCTGGGGCTTCGGGGGGAGAAACAGGTGCTGCGGGCAGGACTGGAGAGCTGAAAAGTGGCAGCAGGTTTTGCTTTTGAAGACATGACATATACAGGTTGCACAGTGAGAGGAGGAGGTGTGGGAAACCTGCCCCATGCTTCGGTTGGGTAACACTGTGATAAGGATTCTGCTGCCCCAGTGAGCAGGGGATTTGGGGATGTTGCATTCCTTTGCATAAAACACCAAATACAGCTTTTTTTAATACCACGTTTTACAGTCGCAATCACGTATAACTAATGCTATAGTTACATAGAAAAAAAAAAAGGGAATACCTGCAATATTATTAATCCGTAATGAAATATTTCCCAGGTTTGATATGAGCATTAAACTTTTTTTTTTTTTTTAATCTTGGTTTCAGATTTACCTTGCTAGTTCTACGTTTGGACTAAAATCTATTGAGACCTCTGGAGGGTATTTCCACATGGCTAATGTTTTCTTTCGCCAGAACAAAATGGACACAGCAAACTCACTCTATGCTGAGGTTGGTAAAACCAAAGACCATCCTCTCTATATTTCTCAGTTTTTTTCTGTGCCCTTTCCTATGTTTTTCCTGTTTCCAACTGCCTTTATTATGATGGCAACCATATCAAGTGCCAGCATTGCCTTTTAGAATCAATCTCAGAAACCCTTTTCATCCTTAAATATTTCTCGAGTTAAAACCAGGAGAGAGAAATTCTGTACTTGGTTACAAATTGTTACTCAAGTTGTCTTCAACTTGGGCAGCCAAACCTTGTAAAAAAAATAGCTTTGCTACAAAATACCCTGTGCCAGAGGTTAGAGTCCCACAAGTAGAGGGTCGCCACGGAATTTCCATGGCCAGGGAAGAGTTGCTGAGCACCAACTGGAGACAAACAAGCCATGTAAAATTTACACTGAGAATCAACGAAAAGTCACCCTGATAAAAGATTGTCAGAATAGTACGATCAAGCAAGGGAAGTAACAATTATCTAATCCCTCCAATAACTGAAAAAAAAAAAAAAAGAGCTTTCATTTGTTTAGCTTGTTTTTCTGTGGAAAGGAGGCTTTGGCAGTGCTGCAGTCTTCCTCCATTCCCCTCGCAATCTTCAACCAAATTTGCTTTTCATTAAAAATTTAGTTAGATTTGTTCAAGTTTGATGAAAATTAATAGTCAGATAGAGAAGTGAGCTTCCAACTGGGGCCGCCACTGGGAGAGGGGCGGTCAGATCTCTACATGAAACATCTAGCTTGGCAGCAGCCAGCTCACTAACCAGCAGGCACTCCGGTTATTGTGGTAGGGACGTGCATTGCAGGGCACATTGTTTATAGAACAACTGGTTGCTAAATCCCATGTATTCATACAAGTGAAATAATTCATTTGCTTCCTGATAGGTAACTGATATCTGGCATGCCTTTCTTATGAAGTCAGTTCAAGTGCAGGAGCAAATTCTCAAGTCACAACCGGAAATGTCTCCGTTCACCGAGGACAAGGAAGTCAGCAAAGACCATATGAGTAAGCACCACTATTACGCAGAACCATTTGGAAGACAGAATTTTAAAGAATCCGTACATTCTACGGTTCATATTTACAGCTTTGGGTTTTGCATGGCATTTCCATAGACCAAATTTAATCAGAATCACAGGTATTTCTGATGGTGACGCTCAGCAGATTGCGCTGGATGAAACAAACAGGGCCGCTTCAGGAATGAGGGTGTTCAAGTGCAAACACAGCTTTGCCCTTTTTGTTTATGTGCTCCATTTCACAGCACCCTTGGCAGTGACTTTAACAATAGAAGATTTTGCCTTTCAGGATTCGATTCCACTTCAACGTTCTCATTTCTCTGCAGCTCCTTTGTCTCCATTTAATTATGTGAAAGTGACATTTCATCTCACTTAGGCAGGTTTACAACTCTATTTTCTGAAGCAGTAGGATATGGTAGAATAGCCTTTAGTAATAATTGGACGTATTAATCTGGAGAATACTCTTGGGAGAGAAGCTGGGGAATCTCTCACTGGGACATAAAGGTGCATAAAGCATTAGGAAATAGGCTCATGTGCATGGTACTACCTATGTTCCCCTGAAGGCAGACTGGACTCCAGTCCTTGTCTTCTTTCTACCATCTCTGCTAATGAGAATATTGTCAGAGAAGAGAAACATTTCTGTACCAGCAGTTGCTGCAGTAGGAACCACACCAAGACAGGGCTGCATGATACCATCTTCGGTTATGACAGGAGTATGAAAGTTGCTCTTTTCATGCAGCTGTTATGACTCCACATCCTTACTAAAGGCTAATCAACACAATTACTGACTGGATGAAAAGATATCTGTTAATGGGTATGGAATTTGCATGGAGCTGGGATACCGCGTTGATGCTTGTAGTAGAAATGCTTTGATGTCTAGAAGAGATAATTGGACAGTTTTGAATATATTATCTTGCACGCATGCATACATCCAACAAGATTATTTCATTCTCGATGCAGCTGAAGCCCAGCAAGCAGAAGCAATCCAAGTACTGAATGCAGTGTTAGATATCAGAGAACAGGGACCAAAGCAACAACCTGGGGAAACTGCCAGAGTTTTGCATGCCCTTGCCATGCTTTATTACCTGATCATGGACTTATCAAAGGTAGGTTTTGTCCAATGAAAGGGTCCAGGAGGGTTGCCTAACTCTGTTACAGTGCTCACCCCATCCCGTGAGGCCAGTTGCCTCTGTTCACCTGGCACCTCCCCTGAGTCTGCAACAGCCTTGCAGCACTGGATGAGCAAGGACAAAGCTGCCTCAGTAGCTCTGTAGCTCATGATGTGCACCCTGTCAAGGCGAATAAAGCCCCCCAGATCTGTTTTGGTCTCTGCCAGACCATCCACAGTTGATCCTGTAGTTACCCATGTTTTCTGGGCTCGTCCTTTATCTGGGATATGCTGGCAGTGGAGCTGCCTGTCACAAGCTGCATTTAGATGTGGGGTCAGATGTTACACAGCGAGCAAGATGTGGGCCTTGAACGTGACTCTCTGTGAGCTGGACTACCTGTAATGACCATGATGTTAATGTAGGTTCATTCTATTGGGGCCTGTAATTCAGTTTTGAATTTGCACCCCTGTATTTTTAAGGCTAAAAACTTCAGATGTGACTGCTAAACTCAGAGCACCCAATTCTCTGCCTTAAAAATCATTGATTTTGAGGAAGTGCTGATCAGTAGCCATCTGGAGATCAGGCCTCTTTGTCTGGGCTAAGCGCTCAAAAGCCCGAGTTTCTTCTGCCTGTGTTTTGGAGGGTGAAAATACAGATTACTAGTGGTCTCTTCATTGGATCAGAGAAAGCTCTAATGATGTGAGTCAGTGTTTGGAAGACACAAAGAAAGAAACAAATTCTAATTAGAAAAAAGGCAAGGCTTTATGATTGTCAGGCTGTCTAATCCCTGGAAGAGCTACCAAGGGAAATGAGGGATTTAGTTCAGACTGAGTCAATACAGCTGGGGTTTTTTCCTGAAATAGCTTTGGGAATGTTCAGATGAGCTGCTGTATTAGATGAGAGGCAATAATCTCCAGCGCAGGGGACTGGGGTTAGTTATCTCTTCTGTCTGCACCATTGGATCCTGAATGCAATACCTGCTGGCAGCTTTACTCTCTCCTGTAAAGCAGCTTGTACCGGTCACTCTCTGAAGCAGGCAGCTGAGTGGCTGGAGCCTGGATCTGCTTCGGTGCAGCTATTCCAGTGAGACTCCCCACGTATTTTAACTACCCCTTGAGAAAAGGCAAATTCCTGACAATTACTTGGTCTTTTCTGTCTCATTCCAGGCTCGTGAGGTGGGGATGAAAGCCTTTGAGCTGGTGACACAACTGCCCCAACAAGAGTCTCTAGAACGTTTGTTAAAGTTGATTAACTCCAAGCCTTCCTACACAAAATAAAGAACTCTTTCTACCAGAGCCAGGTGTTTGGCTAGGTTATCTGTTTGATTAGGTTGCTGAAAACAGAAAGCGTTACAAGCCGTAGATCCTTCCTGCTGCTGCCATCTTTCCAGTTGTGTCCCTTTCTGTCTCAAGGTGTTTGAAAATTAAATGTTTTGGTATACTGAGTTAATGTTGACGTGCTGCTCAACCTCTGTAGCCTGTTACGGAATAACAGCGTGAGGGTGGGAAACAAAAGCACAACCAACACATGATGCATAAATCCTTATCTAGTGATTTATGAATAAGCAAACAGCCTCTTACGTCCTCACATTGTCCAGAAGCTAAGACCAGCTGAGGTGTGTTTGTTACCAATTTCCTCTATTTGCCTTTCAGTTTGATGAGGGAGATACCAAGGAGGGATACGGGAGGGGCATGGGGAAGGTCTTCACTGTGTACCTAACTTGAGTGGTTGTCGTCTCCTCCTCAGGACTTGGTTGGGCTCAATCAGGTGCCACACCTCCCTGCAGTGCCCCCCATCTCCAAATCAACATTCTCTTTGCAGAGCTTTAGAGGACTCTCGTAGCTCTGGGCACTGAGGAACTTGTTTGTTCCACTTCCAGAAGAACTTGCATCCAGGAGGGACCATGAGAACAGCATGAGGGACTAGAAGCAGTCTTGAGGGAAAGGATTAAAAGGCCAGCTAGCTCCAGTCAGAGCTTCCAGCCCAAAGGAGACGTGGTTTCCTCATGGCTGAGAGCTCACCAGCACATAGGCATCCCGTTAACTCTGATGCCAACCTCAAGAGGAGGAAGTTCCTTGTGTCACCATGTGCTTCTGCCCACGGACCTCCACGGAGTGTGCCCCCAACCTGCAGCTCTCACGGGCTTCTGCCCCGGAGAGCAAAGACCAGCAGGGCAGAGGGTATGTGTGACCCTCCGTGTGAAGGTAAAGGGACGTTGGAGAAGGGCTAGAGGAGACCGCAGGAGAGTGAGACAGGACAGGATCAGTGCAGTAAGCTCAGTTCAGAGGCCGAAGCATGTGACGGCCTCGCACAGCTGGGAAAGAGGTTAAGGGAAACTTGCCCTGCTGCTAAAGTCTGAATTCAGCTGAGCTTTAAGCCTACGATTAAGTCTCATTTACTTCAGGAGGATTTATGAGTGCATTTAATTGCCTTGCTGAATTGGGATGGAGTCAAGTACGCTTTTTAAATGCTTTGTCAAGCTGGGACCTGAGCAATTAGAAGGGATTGATGCTGCTGGTAAAGGGAAAGCCTCTGCTTCAGCCAACGTTCCGTTGCAGAGGGGTGGGATAGCGCTGGTGGGGGTGCACAAGGGGCGCCATGGCAGACAGGCTTGGAGGATGGGTGGGAGACCTCCCGGTACTCCCAAGAGATGCTGGTAGACACATCCACCCTCACTGGGTTGCCATGGCTGGAACGACCACCTCCCCTGCTGGCACAGTGCCTCAGGGTGTGGAGGATTTGGGTCACAATGGGGATTTGGAGCTGTGGGCTCGATCGTGGCGGTAATCCCTCGGGACGCTCCACAGCCAGGCTTGAGCCTGCGTGATATGCCAGGCTGGTGGCTTGGTGTCACTGCTGCTGTCTAATGCCATAAAAGGTGACATGAAAATTAAATTTGCAAAGGGCTGAGCATCTCCAGGAGCAGGCATGGGCAAGGGCTGGGAGTGGAAATGTTAGCCCAGGCGCTGAGAAGAGGCTCGGGCAAATAAAGAATATTTTTGGGATCTTTAGACAGATTTTACAAGAGCTAGTTCCTACAACACACTGCAACAGCCATTTCCAGCACCTGCCCTTCAGGGCAAAGAGATGTTTCAATAAATAGAAAAAAGCCTGAAGTGACCAAGATCAGCGGTTCTTTGCCCGAAAGTGTTCAGGCTTGCAGCTCTTGGCACCTTGTCAGTTCAAAGGGAAATAAAAAAAAAATCCGCCAAGAAGCAGCAGGCTCCCTCCCTGCCTTGCTCAGGTGCTGGCAGCAAGAGGCGAGAGCTCCTCCCAAAGCAGACGATCTTCACACCCCCACGGGCAGAGCCGGGGTTAGAGGCAGGTTTGGGGTCCAGCAAGGGCACTGAGGTCAAGGCTCCAGCCTTGTCACCAGATGCAGGGTGGTGGGTCCTAGGTGGTGCTGCTCAGGGCAATTAAAACCTGGTCCTACACCTGGTGGGGGTGGTTTACAAGTGAGAGAAGTTGTTCCCATGGAAGGAAAGCTTGGCAGGGACATGCACTTGCTGGCCAAGCCCAGGAGACGCGCCAAGCTGTGCCTGCATGAGCGCCATGGCCACCGGCGTATCTGCAGACACTGTGTGCTTCCTGTTTGGCCACATCTTGTTCCGTGGACGGCTCTGGTCCAGAGCGAGGCGTTCCAGAGAGAGCGGGGCTGCTCCCATCCCAGCAAACCCCAAATTTAGGAAAGATGGCACGAGCCACGTCCCCCCAAAACGGGGGCTCCAAAGCAGTTGCCAAGGTGGAGAAGAGCAAATTTCCCGTTGTGGCTTCCCCCTTCCCAGCCCTTCCAGGGAGTTAAAATTAAGTTGGGTTTAAGCACGAACGCAGCCGGGTGAATGAGGACATGGCGACAGCAGAAGGCTGCGATGCTTCATCCCAGGACCAAGCAGAATCCCCCCCACCCCACCATCAAAGTGAAGGGGAAAGCCTGGCAAAGGCAAAATAAAGGCACAGGACACGGCTAGCCGGGTCGCTGCATCCATTCTCATTTATTGCAAGCATACCACCACCACACACCTTCCTCTTGGCACTTAGTTGTCTGTAGTCTTTTTAAAAAAAACCAAACAAAAAAAACAAAAAAAAAAACCAAAAAAACCCACCACCACACACATGTTCGGTGGGCACCATGCT
>VYZV01032512.1:68399-79371 GCA_013401275.1 Pandion haliaetus
AAGCGCGCCCCCCCCCCCCCCCCCCTCCTTCCTGGTTTCTGTACAAAGCATTTTTAAAAAAGTTCCACCCCAGCGAACACAGAAGAGAAGGTGGGTGGCCGGGAGGAGCCACCAGCGCGTTACACCTGGGAGTCAGCACCCAGGCTGTGAAACTCATCTGGGGTTTTGTCACTCTGGCTTGCTCCCCCCTGACGGAAACCCGAGGCGATTTCGTCAAAGGTCCGACCCTTTGTCTCCGGCACCTTGAAGTAGGTAAAGATGAAGAAGAGGACTAGCAGCACCGTGAAGATGATGAAGACGTAGGAGCCACAGAGTTGCTGGGAACGAGAAAGGAGGAGGAAGGGGTGAGCATGCGGACAGAAACGCCACTCCATCACCGTGGCCCCGAGCAGAGCAATGGACCAAGGCTGAAGGACCATCTAGCAACCCCACTGCCCATACCTGCCACCATGGCCCCAAGACCTGGGTCCTCTTTCCCTTTCAGAGAATCTCCGGCCGGAAGGGACCCACTAGGATCATCAAGTCTGACTCTGTGCTCCCTCCCAAGATCCTGGCCCCATCCCTCTTCCCTAGGGGCCTTCACCCAACCAACCCACCCCAGTCCAGGCTCTGGGGCTCCAGAGAAGGCGCAAACCCAATGGGTGCAAGGTGAGGCTCATGCCCCCACCCTGTTCCCACCGCCAGCATCGGGATAGGATTACCGCGATGTACTGGAAGCCCATGCCCACGATGAAGTTTGAGGTCCAGTTGGACAGCCCGGCCACAGCGAAGGCAGCGGGACGAGGGCCTTGGCTGAACAGTTCCGCCACGATAAACCAAGGGATGGGGCCTGGACCGATCTCAAAGAAGGCCACGAACCCAAAGATGGCCACGATGCTGAGGTAGGACATCCAGGGCATTTGGTCCTAGTCCAAGGGAGAGAGAGAAGGGAGAGGTGGTGAAGGGGGACAAAGCATCTGGCCACCTCAGCTGATGAGACTCAAGCACACATGGTGCTGGCAGAGAAGCCGTGAGGTTTCTCCACACTGGAGAGTGGATTTCTGGGACCTTGAGAGAGGCAGCAGGGACCACTCAGCCATCACCTCTAGGACAAGACTTTCCTCCTCCCCAGCCAGACCTCGTCCTCCTCCAAGCCACCACAGCGAGGTGCAGCACACAGGACCTCCTCCCAGCCCCTCAATGCCCATCACTCACCAGCAGCGTCAGGGCGATGGTCATGAGCACCGCACACCCCGCCATCCCCGCCAGGCCGATGAGGTGGAGGGTCCTGCGTCCGGCTCGTTCCACCACGAAGAGCTGTTGGATGGAGACACGCATCCATCAGCACCTCCCCAGCCTGGAAGAAAGCCGCCTTCTCTCCACCTTCCCCAGTGAGAGCTTGGTGGGCCAAAACTCACCGAAACAACTGTGAAAGCTGTATTCACCACACCGGAGCCAATGGTGGCGTAGACGGGCTGCTCCACACCCGACTTCTCAAAGATGCTGGTGGAGTAGTAGAAGACCTACAAAGGGCAGGGATGTGGCGTGAGGAAAGGAGTCAGGTCATGGCGCCAGCATGACCCAAGTTCTGGGTGAAACAAGCTGACCTACGACATCCAGGTCCCCCCAAAACTCACTGCGTTGATCCCTGAAAGCTGCTGGGACAGCTGCAGGACAATGGCGATAAGGATGGGCTGGCGATACATGGGGGAACGGAAGAGCTCCATTATGGTGACCTTCTTCTCCCTCATCATTTGCCGGCTCTCCTCTTTCATCTCCTGGAGGTCGCTGCTGACATCAGTCGTGCCTCGCAGCTTCTTGAGGACTACAGGAAGGAGGCGGAGTTAGAAGCAGCTGAGGACCCTCCTGCATGATGGGATGAGCTTGGGGATGGAGATCACTCACCACTCTTGGCTTTGTTCTCCTCGTTGCGATTGATGAGGAGGAAGCGGGGGCTCTCGGGAGCGAAGGGCAGGATGATACACTGCAGCAGGGCAGGGACGAAGATGAACCCCAGGAGCAGCGGCCAGAGTGAATCATTTCCCATGATCAAGTCCAAACCGAATACCTGTGGACGAGAGGGATTGGGCCACCCTTTCCCAGCTCAAGTTGGACCCAACTCTGCTGCTCAAGGGTGCACTACAGGCTTGGACACCCAACAGAGGGATGCGGACAGCTGCGTTTCTTCCAGGTGGCCCACAGACATCCTGTCACGACACCGCCCATCCCAAAGCTTAAGATCTCATGGCATTCCTGCTCCTGCTGAGCTCCAGGTCCATCCCTCCAGCCCCTGCTCCATCTGAAGGGCCATGCAGATCCACAGCACAGGCAATGCTCTGTGCTGCTGCACTAAACCCTATCCCCTGAAGATCCTGATGAACATTAGCATCAAAGATGGAGGAATGCCCCCCACCAGCCAGTTCTCCGGCACTTACTTGCGCGATGAGGATGCCCAAGACGATACCGAGCTGGTGGAAGGTCCCCAACGCGCCCCGAAGTGCAGTGGGCGACACCTCGCCCACGTACATGGGCACGAAACCAGTGGTGAGGCCGGAGTAGAGGCCGATGATGAAGCGGCCGAGGATGAGCATCTCGAAGGAGAAAGCCATCTTGGAGAAGCCCATGAGGACAGCAGACACGAAGGCGAGAATGTTGGACATCAGCATGGAGTTGCGCCTGGGGAGGGAAGGGAGGAGGGTGAGGAGGACCTTGGGTGCCGGAGAGGCTTAAGGGGTGTCAGGAGAAGCCAAATACCAGCTCTGGGCAGGAGGGAGGTGTCTCTGGGATGCTGGGATGGGGCGAGGCTGCACAACCCCCCCATTGAGGTCCACCACGTTCAGTACTCACCGTCCGAAGCGGTTGACAAAGAGCCCAACGGAAAAGGATCCGATCATGCCTCCAACAGAGAAGATGGCGACAGAGAGGGACCAGAGCGTGGTGAGGGTGGCAGGGCTGATTGCCTCCTCGTATCGGTACAGCCAGGTACGGTTGTAGAAGTCCTCAATCACCTGCAAAAGATGGGGGAGAAATCATGCCACAGGTTAAAACCAAGCCCCTTTTCATCTGTGCCAGCGGTGTTATGAATTGCCCAGCCTCAGCCCAGCCACCTACAGACCCCCGGCCAGCAAGAGCAGCTCACAAGACAATGCATCACAGAGCCGGGAGCCGCCCAGCCAGTGGCTCGGCTCCAATCCATGGGAGGAAACCTGCTGGGATATGCAGGGGAAATGCAGCCGGACGGGTTCTCGTCTCACCCTGCTGAAAGAGGCTCAGCGTTGCCAAAATACCTCTTTCGCCTCACTGGGCGGCCACAGGGAGGTCACACTCCTCCCTGGGTCACAGGAGGCAGGGAGGGATGCCTCCATCACTGGAGGAGAAGCAACACGGCGGGGGAGATGGCAGAGATACTGGAGGAAGGTGAGGAAGACAGCAGGGTCATCTGGGCAGCTGGAAGTGGATGAGGTCAATTCCCATTCCCCTGGTCACTCCCTTGAATTTCATTTCTAGGGGGTTTTTTTCTGCAATACTTCCACAACACCATACTTCTGCTACAACTCTGCAATGCCTCTGCAACACTAACATCCAAGACAGGCGCTTGTTTTTAATTACTGTCTTCGCAGAACACCCTTTATGTATATGTATTTTTAAAACCAGCCCACTGCTGAAAGCTTCAAGTAAATTATTTAATGGTCACCCATACCCAAAACAAAAAAGCAAAGGGCTCAATAACATGCCTGAGCAACCCTGGCTGGAAGGAGCAGAGATTTCGTGCAAGCAGGGGAAGCTGCTGCTGGACATCAAGTGGCCCAAAGACCTCCCTGCTTCAAAGGGTTTTGCACGCACACGGTTCCCAATTACACAGTCACACAATCCTGCTTCATTTTCTAGTTCTCCCATCACTTCAAGCACAAACAAGAGCCCCTGGCAGAGGCAGCGCAAGAAATACAGCCCGTGCTTCACTATAAATTTCAATAATGTGAGGTTGTTTTCTTTAAAGTTGTTCCTTTTACAAAGCCCATAGACCATTAGGATTTCAATATTTAAGTCATTTTGTTTGCCTCCTGCTTCACTTGGAGGTTTTGATGCTTTGGGGGCTTTTTCCCCTTTTTGTAACATCACCAAAATAAATAATTGATATTACCTGCAGAACCCAGGACTAGCTCAGGCTATTGGTGGGGGTACACAGGTCTCTGCACGCACCCCACCAAAACTTGCGGTGCTCTAAATTCCTCCCTGCTTTCCCAAAAGCCTCCAGCTCTCTCCCCCTGAAGGAGAAAAAAGTTAATCCAAGTGACAACGGATGCCCCAGCACTGGCTGAGCTACACTGGGCTGTGCTCTGGCTTATGAAAAAGCAACACCTAAATACCCCCCCTCCTGGCCCCCTTCCCTCCTGCAAAAAAGGATGGATGGAAAAACCTACCATGAGCCCATTGTTGCGAGAAGACACAAAAAATTGTGAGTTTAAAGTGAGAAGCATGAAAAAAATTAATTGCATTTCCCAGAAGTTGGGCTTTTTTTTCCTCCTCCCTCGCCCTCATTTCATTTCAGCTGAGTGCTTCCTACCAGCCCTCACTGAGTTTCAGGCCATCCCCTCCACACATCACGTCTGCAAACACCCCACAAACACCAAGCCACTGTTTCAGCAGCGGGCAGGACTCTATTAAGAGGACCACAAAACCAGTGCTCAGCCCTTCACCTGAGAAAGGAGCCTTTCTGCAAGGCCACCGGCCACAGGGAGCTGCTGCCAGCAAATGCTGCTGCGCTTGCACTACTGAAGCCAGAGGAGTGACGCACCCCAGTCCTGCACCCCAATGCATCCCCATCCCAATCCTTTGCCCCAATGCAGCCCGATGCATCCCCATCCTGCACCCCAATACATCCCAATCCCTTGCCTCAATGCAGCCTCCTTGCATCCCCATCCTGCGCCCCAATGCATCCCAATCCTGCACCCGGATGCATCCCAATCGTGTATCCCAACCCCCATCCTGCACCCCAAGTTATCCCAATCCATCCTCATCCTGCACCCCAACGTGTCCCCATCCCAATCCTGCGCCCCAGTGCGTCCCCATCCTTAAAGGTGGGATCAACCCCCATGCCCAGAGCATCCTGCTACCCAGGACAACACTTGTCTGGCCTCCCCTCATGCTCCCAATACAGAGCACCCCAAATCCTTTCCCTCATCAGTTCTGCACCCCAAACAGTGTCATTTGCTGGGTGACTCGCCCGTAAAATACACAGCCCATCCCTGGCCTGAGCCCCAAGGGTTTAATCCTAAAATGCACGAGGGAAACTGAGGCAACACCCATTGAGGGGGGATATGGCTTTGCTGGGGGGGTCTGTAGGATCCAGAGCTCAATCCCAAGTGAAGACTCCAGCTCAGGCATGATCCCTGCCCATATCACCCCAAGCAGGGTCTCCTGGGTCAGGAGAGGATGGAAAAAAGTCCTTCAGCCACAGGAAAACAACGCGCATCCTTGGGATGCAGGGGCTGGGCTCTGACACAAGGCGGTAATTACAGAGCGCTTGTTCCCCGCGGTGCCAGAGCTCAGGGAAAAATGAGGGCAGATGCCAGAAAGCAGCTCCTCAGCACACTTCCAGGGATTTCCCAGCTCACCACTGTTTCAAACGATGCTCCCGTTGCCTGTCTCCAGAGGAGGATGCTCACCACCGGCCCAGCACAAATCAGTCCAAGATTTTTTAGTAGAGCGATGCTTTTGGCAGACGGACATGTGCACCGTGGCCATGGGCACTAGCACCAAGGGTGCTGGGCAGGAGTTGCAGCCTCCAGCTACGTGAATTCCTGCTCGGGCCGCTCACCGTGATTAAATACAATTTAATGTAATACCTCAAATAAAGGCAATTCACGTCTTTTTTGCTCTTTCCACACTGATGGGGTCTGGGAAGTTTTTGTACAGGGTCTTCTCTCCCACAAGGAGTTTTTTCAGCGCTCGAGGCGAAGTTTTGCAGCCCACTCACTGGTAATGGGATTAATACTCTTGTGGCATGAATCCCGCCCTTGGTGTTTCTCATTATTTGGGACAGTGCACCAGACCCTGTGATGATGCTCAGGGACAGGCTCTGCTCTTGCGCAGCAGCAGCTGAACCCCAGGTTGTCCTTTGACACCTTACCCTGGCAGTTGAGCTTTACCCAGGGCATGCTGCAAGCACCACGTGGGATTTCCAAGCTAACATTTCCAGGCCTTTAACACCTCAAAAAGCCACGTAATTTGGAGAAAGTCAAGTTTTTCAAGGTTCCCACGTACCTACCATTTGCTGGAGGTTCTTGGCACTATGCTAGGGGAAGAAGCAAGCACCTCCTGCTCTCCATCCCCCTTTGCACACAGCCCACCCCAGCCAAGCCTCTGTCCTCCTGGGGACATCCTGCCCTCGACACTCTGGGATGCAAAGCTCCCACCAGAGCGGTCATTCTCCCACTTCAAGATGACTCAAACCCTAATTAACTTCCAGACCTTCGCTAAAAGCCAAGGTTAAAAGTTACACCAGTCCCTCCCGGAAACCATCCTGCACACGTTCCTGGGATTTTTCCCAGCAAAACGCTAAGCGAGGAGGAAGCTAATTCTCCTGGGAAGGTGGGAGCTAAATAACTCCATCACAAATCCCATTACAGGCAGTAAGCTGCCTAGCAGGATGTACTATTTTAGCCGGGCTGGTAGCGGATGCCAGTTTGTTTTCGGGCAGGGGGGAGGGGTGGGGTGGAATTTTGCTACAGCGAGGTTGCTCGGCACACACTCACCTTTTGCGGGGCATTGATGACACCAGTGTTGTAGCCAAACTGCAAGGAACCCAGCACCGCTCCTCCTACGGCAAGCATCAGGCGAGCCGTCATCTGCAGGAAAAGGAGGAAGAAAACAAAAAACAGGGGTTAAACTCAGGGTCCCAGCTATGCCCCCCTCCCATCGGAGAGGTCCCCCAGTGCTTCTCCCTGGGTAGCTGCAAGAGGAGGAGGGATGCTCATAAGGTTGTGAGCACAAATATGCTGGATAAAAGAGAAAACTTGCTTTTTTTTTTTATGGCATCCACATGGGCTAAGGAAAAAAGAAAACCTAAAAAAATACTGGTTTGGGCTTAAAAAAACCAAAACAAAACAAAAAAACCCACACAACTCTTTGGGGACTCCAGAAATTTTTTGCCTCCAGAGTGGGGCTGAAGGTTTTATCTGGGCTCTCAGGATCCCCTCCAAGGGCTCCACGTGACACCCAGGCAGCATGCCAGCGCGAGATGCTTTTGGGGATGCCACCAGCTGGCCAAGCATCATCCCAGCATCGGCATGAGGATGCCCCAGACAGCCGTCACTCACAAAGTTTTTGCACTGGAGCCTAATTAACAGTCACTAAGCAAAATCCTGGCTATTTGGCAAACTCTTCACCCGCCTCCTCTTCCTCCCGCTTCAGCCAGAGCGACAATCAGAGCCTTGTTTGGGAGCAGGGTCAGGGCAGGCCAGCACTCAGGCCACCTTCGTTAACAGCCCAATTATCCCAGGCAGGAGATTTTCCCAGCACTCAGCTCTGAGAACCAGGATCCGACATTCCCAGTTAATCAGCTTTGGGAAGATCCATGTGAAATTTATAAGCCCCTTAATTTGGGGGGCTGGGCTCCCTCTGGTTATCCCAGATACTGGTGCATCACCCCAACCCAGAGATGCTCCCCCAGCATCTCAGATTAACGTTCCCAAGGGATTGGTGCCAGTCAGACCCTACCTAACTGCAAGCCCTAAATCAGAAGGGCTAATTGCAAAGCAGACTCAAAAAAACAGGTATTTTCTTATTTAAGAAGCTATTTCTTTTTTTTTTTTTAAATCAATAATATAAATAAATATAACTACGTGCTGCTCCCTGACCTTGCCTCTCCTGCCAAGCCACCTCCCCCCTGTATTAAAAGTTTGCATGGAAAAAGCAACAGGGAATAAAGCCAGCCCCGTTAATGAAGCTCATTAATTAGACTTGGCCCCAACGCAACTAATCACAGAGGTTTTGGCACTTGGTTGTGTTCGGTGCTTCTGAATAAACCCACCCCGAGAAGAAAATGCCCCACTTGGGAGGGCAAAAACAGGCTGGAAAGTTGCTGGCATCCCAGAAAAGCAAGGTAAAAGCCTCCAAGAAATCCAAAATCCCAACTCCGACCTCATCCATCCATCCATTGCTCCGCAAAACTGTGACAGGTGACACCAGGAGTGCCGAAAGAAACCTGTGTTTGAACAAATATTGTCAAAAAAAAAAAAGTCTATTGGGGGAATTTCTTTTTGGTTTGGGATGATTTTTTTTTTTCTTTGCTTTTTGGGGGCCATCCCTTGCTTTTTGGGGATTTTTACTTTTCATCACTAAAGGCCGGCTCGCTCACCCCAGGAAAGCCGATGGGCAAGCCCCCATGAATGGCAAGCACCCCAGTGAGTCATGGCGGCACCGTGCCGCAGGGATGGGGATGCATCATACTGGCGTGAACTTTGCTCCGGGAAGGTGGCAGGTAGCAACAGCTCTTTGCTCCAACACCAGAACACCAGCCACTACCCTACAAAGGATTAAATAATAAAAGGTTTTTTTCCTACAGGTTAAAACTGCAAAAGTAAAAAAAAAAAAAAAATCAGATTTTTAACTTTTACCAAAAAACTCTTTATATTTCTATTAAACTCCAGCAGCTTGAGAGGCAAAGGGACAGAGTTGGTAGGAAGGCTGCTGGCTTTTTTGGAGGTTCTACCCAGGCAGGGTCACTGTGAGTCAGCTCCTCCTGCTTGCTTTGGGCTTCCCGGTTCCAAACATGCTGCCCAGCCCGATCCGGGAGCCTTTCTGCTTTAACCTCACCATTAAAGGAAAGGCTTAAGATGGAGACTTAGGAGGAAAAAAAAAAAAAAAAAAGTAGTTGATTTTTAAGGGCAGCCTTGCATGGGAAACTCCTGCAAAATCACGGACAGGGTTTGGTTTTGTTTTTTTTTTTTTAACTGCTTGCTGAAAACAGCAGCTTTATTTGGAGTTTAGGAAAAAAACAAAACCACCATACCTCCCCTTCTTGCTTTTGTGCAATAAACTTACTTACTGCCTGGATATATCCAACACTTGTGGTTTGTTCCCTAATAACTCCTATACCTTATACGAAGGTGAACGTAGCACTTATTAAAATTATAAGTTCAGATTTATGGGGGTTTTTTGCTGCTTCCTTCATCACTCGAATGCAGAAGACAGGACATTCAGAGGAGACAGACCTGTGGGGTGACAGCAGCCCCCACAAACCTGCAGCAGGCTGCCTTTGGCTTTACAAGTCATTTTTTTTAACCCTTTTTTTTTTCCTCCAGCACAGAAGAATTTCAGGATGGTGCCTGCTTCATGGAACAAGGAAATTAATAATCCCTTTAAAAATAACAATAAAAAAGTGTCCCAGTAGGGAATTCCAGGAAAATGCACATTTAAAAAGAGCCCATAAAAATTAGCTACGAGACTTTAATGAGCATCCCTGATTGCAAGAGGTCCCATCCTGGGCTGCAGCCTTGCAGCATCTTGCACACTCGCTTGCACACTTGTGCACACTTGCCGGAGTGAAGATAACTGGATCGGCCGTTGCCCAGGATAACACGGCCGCATGCTGGCTCCCAGCCCAGGAAAAACTTACGCACCCACTAAGGGCCGGGTAAAACCTGCTCCTAAAGCCACAGTATGTGCCACAGCACTGGCGTTTACCAATGGGGGGGTTTGTTGCAGCCAAAGAGGGGGGATAACAATGGCACCATGGGGATCAGCCAGGATTTTGGGGGATTATCAGCATGGGAGAAAATTCATGGTGAGGGGAAGCAGAGGCAGAGCAGCATTTTTTTTTTTTTCTTAAAGGTCAGCTAGGGATGGCGACATGATCCTTCCGAGTTTTGCAACCATAAGAGCGTCTGTGACAAGCCTGGGAGATGTTTTTGCACGCAAAGAGCTGGAGGAGCCCAGCTCTGCAGGCAGAAAAGCATGTCCTACTTTAATAATACTAAATATTAAATTTAAGGGCAGATGGGTGAGCTCGTCCCCCACCTCCCAGCACCACCAACATCCCTACTGCTGGCTGCTTCAATAAAAATCCCTTTTTTCCTTGCAAAATACACTCTGGATTTAAGCATTGCCCATGCGAGCGCAGCAAATTGTCCCTGCAATTAATTACCTTAAAAAACCCGAAACATTTCTAACCCAGATTTATCTAATGGAGTGGTTAGCAAGATGGAAAAGCAGAGGGAGTGCATCTCCAGCTCCATTTCAGTAGCTGGGAGTTAAGCCTGGCCGGCAGCGCATCAGATTTCTTCGTTACAAGAGCAAATTTCTTTTTAATTCCTTCCCCCATAGACATGCTGCCGGTCGTCACGTTCCCGGCTCCCAGCCCCAAACCCACACCTTGCCCAAAAAAACAAAACAAAACAAAAACCAAAAACCCAGCACTGGGATAGAGCCAGTTTTACATAAAATCATAAAAATATATAATATGCATTTATAAATTTAAGTTTTAAAAAACCCTAGTATTCCCAGTGATCCAAAGCTGGGAGGAAAAACAAGTGGTTCACTGGGGAGAAAAATAAGAGGAGCTGTTCCTGTAAAATCTTTAATTAGAATAAAATTATTATTTTTGTTTTTAATTATGTGCTGCCCAGCGCTTTGCACCACCACAGAGTGAATTTTTTATTTCCTTCACTAGGAAAAAAAAAGAAAAACAAAAAAACCCACCCTACATACTTGAGCATGTCCCAAAACACTCCCAGGAGGGAATACTTTGGGAGGCAGCATCCCCAGGCAAGGCCGGGACAAGCAAAGCCCGGGGTCTAACGTTCTAACGTTGACGACCCCGCGGCAATTAACTCACCTTCCTCATTTAGGGCCTGACGTTGCATGACTTTAACCCACCTCTAGTATTATAAAACAATTTATTTGAGAGGGGTTGTGGCACTGGGAGGACTCGGCTGCTGCTGACCGGCCGATTGAGTTTGTTATTTAATAACTCAACTTGGGGCGGGGGGGG
>VYZV01032512.1:80179-106905 GCA_013401275.1 Pandion haliaetus
GGCGGGTAGCGCGTGTGGGTCTGCACGCGGGCGCGGGGGCGGGGGAGTGTGCACGTGCCTGGGAGGGGCACGTGCGTGAGCGTGCGAGTGCGTGCGCGTGTGAGTGTGCAAGTGTGCAAGTGTATGTGCCTGTGTGTGCACGCGTGTGAGTGTGCAAGTGCAGGGTTGTATGCCTGTGGGTGTGCGCACATGGGAGTGTGGAAGTGTGTGTGCATATGAGTGCACAAGCGTGTGCATGCCTGTATGTGTGTGTGCCTCGGTGTGTGCACGAGTATGCAAGTGTGTGTCCTTGTACATCTGTGTGTGCTTGTGTGTGTGCTCACGTGTGTGGATGCCTGTACACACGTGTGCTTGTGCAAGCCCTTCGCTGCAAGCCCTGGTGAGCTGTGTGTACGTGTGCATGCGTGTGCACGCACCTGTATTACTTACTGTGCACACACACACACGTGTGTGTGCACACCTGTATACACGTGCATGTGTGTGGACATGTAAATGTGTGCATGCACGTGCATGTGTGTGCAGACGAATGCATCCATGCACGCCTGTTCTTGGCTGTGCATGTGCACGCAACCACCTGTGCACCCTCACCTATCCACGGGTGTGTATGCCTCCGTGTGTGTGTGTGCACGCATGCATGTGCATATACATGGGTGCATGCATGCAAGAGCCTCCCTGCAAAGCCCTGGCACGCACATGCATGTGCAACGGTCCCTGCAAGGCCCCCGGTGCAGCTGGGTGTGCAGCACCCCCTTGCACCAACCCCCTTTACAAAGTGCAATGCCTGGCGGTGCCGGCTCCGCTGGCCTCGATCCCCAAAAAATCTGGGGGACCCGCTGCTGAGCAAAAGCCAGGAATGGTGCTGGAACACCAACATCAGGGGAAGGCGGCAGCCGTGAGCGAGCATCCTCCTCCCACATGGCCGCAGTGCAAATCCCCGCACGTGGTGCAATACCCTGCAGCCTGTGCAATACCCTGCATGCAGTGCAAAAACCCGCACCTGATGCAAAACCCTACACACGGTGCAAAACCCCGCATGTGGTGCAATACCCTGCGGTCTGTGCAATACCTTGCACGTGGTGCAAAAACCCGCACTCAATGCAAAACTCTACATGTGGTGCAAAACCCCACGGCCTGTGCAAAACCCCGGGCCCAGTGCAATACCCTGCAGCCTGTGAAATACACCACACATGGTGCAAAAACCTGCACATGAAAAAATACCCCGCATGCAGTGCAAAAACCTGCACCTGACACAAAACCCCACGTGCGGTGCAAAACCCTCTGGCCTGTGCAAAACCCCGGGCCCAGTGCAAAACCCTGCACCTGGTGCAATACCCTGCAGCCTGTGCAAAACTCTGGGCCTGGTGCAATACCCTGCACCTGATGCAAAAGCCCGTATGTGGTGCAAAACCCTGCACCTGGTGCAATACCCTGCAGCCTGTGCAAAACCCTGGACCCACTGCAAAAACTTGCACCTGATGCAAAACCCTGCATGCAGTGCAAACACCTGCACCTGATGCAAAACCCCACACGTGCTGCAAAACACCGGACCCATTGCAAAACCCTGCACCCACTGCAACCCCCCCGGAGGCACAGGGGTGGCATCAGAGCAAGGCGGGCACCCCCTCTCCCCCTTTTCCAGGGTGCAATGAATTTTTGGGGTGCACGCAGATGAAAATCCAGAGAGAAAACCAGCCAGGCAGTGGTTCCTGGGGTGGATGTGCTGGCATGCACGTCCGCCAGCTCCTCCCATGCCGGCGTCCCACCGCCAGGCCACAAAAGGTGATGCCGGGGGTCCCACGCGGGGACGCGCCTGCACTTCTTTGTCCACCCTCGGGCAGCAAAATCTCACCTTTTACCCCCCACAACCATATCAAAAAATCATTAAAAATCCTTAAAATCATAAAAAGCATTCAGGAAGTACAAGGCCTTGCATTGTTTTTCTTCCAAAGTAAATGCAAAAAAAAAAAGAAAGGGTCAAAAAGAAAGCAAAGCAAAGCAAAGGCAAAAGAAAATTGCAAAGAAATTGCAAAAATTGCATCAAAAAAGCAAAAATCATGCAAAAAACTGCAAAATGTGCAAAAATTATGCAAAAAATATGCAAAAAAGTTGAAAAATGTAAAACCCAGGCCAAAATAATGCAAAAAAATGCAAAACATGCAAAAATGATGAAAAAAATTGCAAAAAAGCAACAAAGTTGGAAAACGCAAAAAATAATACCCCAAAAATTGCAAAAAAAAAAAAAGCACAAATATAATGCAAAAAAAAATCAGAAACTGGGCAACAATGCCAAAAAATCCAAGTGAGCAATTCATTTTCTTTTCCTAAACTTGCAAAATTTTGCTCCAAATTTGGCCATTTTTGGTAAATCCTTGCCTCTAAACTCCAATAAATATAAATTTAAACAATCCCAAGGGATTATTTTTGTGGGGTTTTATCCCATTTTTTTTCTCATCCCAAATGGGAAATGGGCGGGGGGAATTTTTTCTGATTCAGCATTTTAATGATTGGAGGGGAACCCCCCCCAGCCCCGAAGCACCAGGAGTCGGTCAGTCGGGAGTGCTGACGGAAGGGAAAATGGCCAGAGGAGGGATAATCCCCGGTGGTGCTGATGAGCCCGACGGGGATTTAGGGGAGATTTGGTTAGTTCCAGCCGTTTGAACAGGGAAAAAAAGGGTTAAAATAATATCCCAGGGGAATCAGCGGGGGGGACGGATGGGACACAACACATAGGAAAGAGGGAAGAAAAGGGAAAATTGGGATTTTTTTTTTTAAGGGTCAAATGATGGGGGCGGGGGGGAGGCAAGAGGCCACAGGGATGGGCTCAGGGAGTCAGGTTGTGTCAAGGCCAGAGGCTACAGGATGGGCTCAGCCTCTCCACTAGATTCAAGTTGCAGTGGAGGCCAGAGGCCATGGCAATGGGCTCGGGAAGTCAATTTGTGTCAAGGACCAACGCCACAGGGGTGGGCTCAAGGATTTGGGTTCTGGTGGAGGCTAGAGGCCATGGTGATGGGCTCAGGGAGTCAATTTGTGTCAAGGCCAGAGGCCATGGCGATGGGCACAGGAAGTTGATTTGTTACCAAGGTCCAAGGCCATCATGGTGATGGGCTCAGGGAGTCAAGTTGTGTCAAGGCCAGAGGCCAGGGGGATGGGTTCAGCCTCTCCATCCTTGCCCTCTTGCCTGCTGCAGATCTCGGCTCTGACTCACCAGCACAGCACATGCACACACACGCACCCGCATGCACCTGCACACCCCCCCACGCCATGCACCCACCAGGAGTTCTACTGAAAAACGTAATTCCTGGCAAACGAGGAAATCCGGTTTCTTTTATATTCCTTCCCTGTCCCACATCACGTTGTCGTCTAACAAGGTCATTACCTCGTGGCCTCTCCCATCTGGGCCCATGTCCCCAGCCTTGGGGACACCGGGGACATGGGTGTCCCAGTGACATGCAGGATTTGGTGGGGGGGAGGGGCACAGCTCCTATTTTTTTCAGCAAAGTCCGGGCAGGGAGAGCCTTTCCGGGGAAGTTTTTTGCATAATCAGCATCACCGGACGGCACAAAGGAGGGAATTTGGCTTTCCTGGAAGTTGATGCCATCAGTGTCTCTGCAACCAAAAACCTTGGATTATCCCTAAAAGATTTAGGGAAAACTTTGGCACTTGAACTTCAACACTGAGCATCCTTGAGATGGAGTTAATCCACTTTGGGGGGGGATTTATTTTAATATTTCCAACGTCCTTCAATGCATTTGAGCCTTGAGGAGCTTTAAAATAAGTCCCTGAGCCAAAAGGGGTTTTTTTCCCTTCTAAAATCCAGGCAAAAATGCCCAAATATGGGATTTCTGCAGATCCGCAATCTCAATTTCTCCCCATCCCCAATAAATCATGTAAAAAAGCAAAAACCAACCCACCGGTGCTTGTAATTCCTATTGCTGCTTGCACAACAGCCCTGGCCCCTAATAGCTGAAAGCAGCTGTCAACATCTGGCTGGCACTGCACCCCGGTGACCCCGTTGGCACGGCAGCGTTCGGCAAATTGGGTCAACTGGCGGTGGTTTTGCCAGCGTGAGGCTCTTTGAAGGTGTGGGTTGTAGACAGGATGGGGTTGGGAAGCGGCTGAAGCTGGAAAACATCAGCCTGAGTGATGAAATTGGGGGCAAAGTCCATAAGGAAATTGGGATTTGTAATAAAATCGGGTTGGGCAATGCTGGAACAACCTTCCGCAGGGATTTCAACCCTAAAATATCTTCGGTTGACTTTTCCAGCGGGATTTTGCATTGCTCCTGGAGGGGGGGGGGTTGGCTCCATCCTTATCCAAGGGGATGGTCCTGCTGCATCCCAGCACCACTTGGTCCAGCTTGAGGAACGCGGTGGAGCATCAGCCCCATCACCCCAACCCGGGAGACATGTGAGCTCTCTAACATCCGTCAGGTTTGGATTTAACAGCTGGATTCTCTTGGATTTCATTTTTTGTCTTTAAACCAGGACTAGTTAAACCCCTCTCCTTGTTAGGCCAGGATTAAAGTGCATTAAACCCTCCACTCCTTGGGTTACAGACAGATACTCTGCAGTTGAGAAAGCAATAACGCAGAACCCAATAAAAGCAATTATTGTCATGTAATTTATCCCAAATCATAACCAGCAAGCCTCATTTAAAGTTTTCCAGGCTAGGCAGTCACTTTCTAGTCCTAAACCGCCCTGGGTTTGGTGGCTTTTCACCCTTTAAAGACAGAAAGGATTGGAAAATAAAGGAAATTTCTGGTTTATCCATTAAAGGGGTAAAATGATCCCCTTGTCCCGAGTCTTGCAAAAGTTGATTTTGCATTTCAGCCCTTAGTTTGCATTTTTAGGGCAACCCGATGTGCATGGAAACATGGGGAGAAAAGAGGCTGGGGCTAAAAATAAGTGGGTGAGTCATGCCGCGGCACTGGGAGGTGTCGTGCCGACGGAGCTGGAGCCGAAAACCACGGGAAGGGGAGGGGGGGGAAAAAATCCATTTTCCCTTCGTGTTCGTGCGAGCGGATTCCTCTTCCTCCTTCAAGCAGAAAGAAAAAGGGGGGTATATATATATATATCTATACACACACACGGATATATATATATAGACATACATATGTGTATCATGCTGCTTTTCTCTGCCCATAAAAACTCCTTGGACTTCACAACCTGCCCTCACACAGCCAAAATTGTGGAAAAAGGGGAATTTTTCACCCCTTTCCCATAACACTGAGATTAAATAATTCCCATTTGCCAGAGTTTTCTTCCCTTTGGGAGCTATTTCTGGAGCCATAGGAGAGCGGCTGTTAATGATAATAATTAATCATTAATGATAAGAAGCGGTAACAGCTGCTCCTGTGTCTTAATTTGCAGGGATGCTCCTTTTTGTTCAACTTTTGATTAATTTAGTTATTTTTTTCATCCCATTCCCACGATGTGGACAATGCTATGGGAGAATTTTGGGGGTTTGAAGGGTTTTTGGGGGTTCAACCACCAGGATTTTTCTCTGCCTGGGGAGAAAAAGGGCGGAATGAGGACATTTTTGCCTGTTTGCTGCCCTGGGGCCAGGCAGCCAACGCGTCCCCAAGACCACCGACCTTGGCTCAAGGTCACCACGATAAGGGATGTGCAAGTAAAACTGCTCGAAAACTCCCTCCAGCAAAGCCCCCTGCGCCCCATCACCCTGCAAAAAAGCATCCTCAAAAAGCATCCTCTCCTCCCCGGCATTGCCGTCCCAGTAGGAATCCACCCAAAACTGCTCCGGATTTAGGAATTCTCCAGGTTTTCTTGGGGAGAGGGGGGAGGGATTTTGCAGCAGCTGGACACTGAGCATCCCACGACACCTGGAGAAATTGCGGGTTTGGTCCCGGAGCGATGGCTTTCGTTGCAGGCAAATTTTGGTCTGCCAGCCCTGTGTTCCCTGCCAGGCTTGGCAAAACCAAAAAATGCTGATTTTTCACCCCAAATAGCCTAATTGTGGTAATTTAAGGCATTCTGAAAGCCTGCAAGCTGCTGGTGTGGAGGGAGCATCCTTCTGTCCGTTGGCATCCCCCTGTCCGTTGGCATCCCCAAAATGGACTTTCTGTGGCCAGTCATTCATAGGGAGCCTGCAAAGGGGCTGGAGGAAGATTTTTGGGCTGATTTTTAGGGGTTTTGGGGACAGGAGAGTTACACAAATGTGGTTTTAGAGGCTGGGGAGCGTCATCATCGTCACAATATTAAATGCAAGAGTGGGCCGGGGGATGGAGAGCGAGGCGCTCCATGCATCCCACTTCAGATGGAGGAGGAAGATCTAAAGAGCTTTAAGGATGCACCATGAGACACCATTTCATTTTTAATTAATTATTTTAATGAAGAATTTTTGCCCCCCTCCGCACAAGGCCAGAGCTGGGTGGATTTTTTTCCCCCTGCACCCACGGGGAGCATGTTGGATGCTGGGCACTGGCAGCATTGGTATCCCAAGCCGTGAAACACCAGAAAGGGAAAGAAAAAGTTCAAAAATCTTCATATCTTGCATTAAAAATCCCTCCAGCTATGGGCAAGATGGGCTTTGCCTTCCCCCAATCCCCTTACTGGACTGGGAAATGCCCAGTTTCTGCACTGGGACTAGGTCAGAGCAAGCTTGCTTTGGCAATTACCACCCTGCAGGAAGACGGATTAATCCCCATTACCTAATTAACTTGCTGAATAATAATTAGTCAGGTATTTCTTTGCTCTTCAGTCATAAAAACTCTTTTGCAGGGGCATGTTTTAAAGCCGGTCCCGTACATCAAACGCATTTCTGCTAACTCAGAAGCAAAAAAAAAAAAATTCATCACCCTTGCCCCAGGGCAGCAAGCATCACCCTGCTGCCCTATGCCCTCCCACGCTGGCAGCGCTGGGTGCGGGGTCTGGGGGTCGTCACCCTCCCAGCATGATGTAATTTGATTTTTCGGGGGCCATTATCCTCCCAGGATGATGCAATTTCATGTTTTGGGGGTGCTCCCAGCATCCCTCCATCTCACCCGCCCTCTCAATAACCCCATTCCCCAAACTCATGACTCAGCATCTCCCAAAAATTCAGGAGGCGGATTGCAAAACTCATGACTTGACCCGTTCCTTTCCAAGTTGAAGAAGAAGGAAAGCCACGCTGCCGGCTCACCTCCAAAAAAAATCCTCCCCCAAAACTGTCTCCGTCAGCTTTGGGATTTATTCAAATTTTTATTTAGGCTTTATAAATCATCAAGAATAAAAAGGTTGGATAGAAATTATCTCTATTATTATTAGCTGCATCAGGTTGGGAGAGGTGACGAGTCAGCAAACGCGTGCCCTGAGCATCGATGGGTAAGATAAAGCAGCGTGCAACCCCGTTGCTCATGGATTTGGGGATATTCTTCCTATTTTTGGGGGTGTTGCAAAGCCGTTGGATAAAATGGGAGGAAAAGAGCCCCCCAAACCCCCCCCCAAGTTGATTTTCTTGCAGCGCTGGGTCACAGGCCCCTCACTTCTCCCAGTTAAAGGAATTAAAGAAAGGAAATTGGAAATGCAGCCCCTGCTGCACCTCGTCTGGAGTAATTAAAGCCCAAGGTCTTAACAAGTGGCTGATTAAATACAAAAACAGAAGGAAAGGGAAATTCTCCAATCATTAAAAGAAAGTAGAGGCAGCAGAGCAGGGGGCTCGGACCTCCCAAAAAGGTGGGGTGACGTAAAGGATCTTGCTGCAGCTGTAGGGAAGGGAATTGATGCCATTCACCATTAAATCCCCAAATTTTGGTGGGGTTGTCCTAGCTGGATTTGGCTGGAGGGGATGCCAAGAGGCTTTTTGTACCTTATCTGGACAGTTTGCAAGGTTTAATGCTTTTCAATCCAATTTTGAGGCTCCGATGGAGCCTGAAAGTCCCCAATGGCCAAACCGGCTCTGCTATCTTCCAGGTTGGATTTTCCTTCCCTGTTCCCAGGGGCTGTAAATGCGATGGGACCAGTTCAAAGGCCCAGATATTTGCTGAAGGGCTGCAACAGGGCTGGAGTCCCTCCCAGAGTGCCCAGGTGCAAAATAACCTCCTTCATCTTAATCCTGCATCCCCCCAAATCCTTCATGCACCTGCAGAAGCATCTCTTTCCTTGTTTTAAGGCTTTGCTTCCCATGCAATCCCATGCAATCATCCCATGCAATCCCATGCAATTATCCCATGCAATCCCATGCAATAACCCAATGAAATCCCATACAATCCCATGAAATTATCCCACGCAATTATCCCATGCAATCATCCCATGCAATTCCCATGCAATCTGATGCAATCCCATGCAATCCCAAAAGCCAGACCCCACGGGCAGCACCACCGCTGCATCCCACAGGGAGGGTGGGATTGAGCAGGAGCAAAGCCCCCGGCGCTGATTTTTTAGCACCAGATTCTTTGCATAAAAGAAGAGAGAGATAGGAAAATGCTGGAAAAGCAAGTGCTTCCTGGCATGTCCTGGCATGCTGGAAAACCGGCCCAGCTGCAAATGTACCGGTGGGTTTGGGGGATGCTCAGAGCATCCCCAAAAAAAACACAGTGTCCAAGAATACCTCCCCATCAGGGTCCTTTAGGTGCTTCAAGCCCCAATTTTGGGGGCGAGTGGGGGGTCAGCCAAGCTTGCCAGGTCAGAGAGTGATGTCTGTTGGACAGACCCATGGGGATGTCAAAGCCAGGTCACCTTTGGATCCTGCTGGGGCTTGCGAGGTTCCCACGCAGCCGCTTTGATCCCTCCCTCAATTTTTAGCCTCCAAAATTCTTGTGGCTTTTGAATTACACCCTGCATTGCCCTGCCCTGGATTTCTGATTTATTTTTACCTCCTTTCCACATTCCCTGGCTCCTTGAGGGGGTCAATATTTTAGGGGTTCTCCCCCATCACCCCCTTGTCCAGGGACCCCCCCCAATAATGATGCTCATCTTTTGCAAGTGGAGCAAAAAAAAATCCCTCACTTCCCAAAACCAAGGTCAAATCCTGGCAACACCTACCCAAAAATGATCCATCCCGGAGCTGCAGGGACGTGCCTGTCCACAGGAGCCCCAAAATTTATTTTTTTGGGGGGGGCAGGCCAAGGCTTGTTGCCTCCTGTTGTAACAATTGAGACTTGTTGCTGGCTGGCAGCTGGGGAGAGCAGCAGAGCTTTGCTTCGGCACGTTCAGCTGCAAGCAGAGGCTGAGACCTGGGAAACTCGTTATATCAATAGGCACCATTTCCCAGCGGGCTTGGTGGGGTCCATGGGGGGATGAAGGACATTGGGGGGAAGAAGGGCATCTGTGGGGTGAAGGACATCCATGGGGTGAAGGACATTCACACGGTTGAAGGACATTCACACGGTTGAAGGACATCCACACAGTTGAAGAACATCCATGGGGTTAAGGGGATCCACGGGCGGAAGGACATCCACGGGGAGAAGAATATCTGTGGGGTGACCACCAGTGGATGTTCTGCAGCATCACTTGAGCAGGAGATCCCACCGAGAGGGACCATGGTGGGGACACCTGGGGACAGGTCACTATGGCGTGGGGGTTGGATTTGGGGGTGATGCCCCGGCCAGGCTCTGGCACCTCTTCCAGGATGTGGGGAGGAGGAGGAGGAAGAGGAAGGACGATGAGTTTCTTCCTCATACCAAGCTCTCACACAAGGGCAGAGGGCAGTGGGGTTGGACATGTAGCAGCCTGATGCCAAGGTGATGGGCACCATCTTGCCTGGGAGCAGGCAGCTGCTTCCTCCCTGCCTTTCCCGGGCTCGTCATTCCCCCCCTCCCTTTTCCATTTTTCAGGATGCTTTGGAGCTGGATTGCTCCTCCTGGATCAAGAAATTCCCCTGCTATGAGGAAGCGGCATAGTGGTCAAGCCCTTTTCCCAGGGTCATGGTCAGCTCCAGCAGCCGAAAACACTCGCTGGCAGCAAACCACCGATTTGGGGGGGCTCCTGTGTCATACCCCCCAGGGTCACCCGCATTCCACCTGCTTGTTCATGAGCGAAATGTAAGGCAGTTTGCGCCCAAAATACCCCTAAAAATTACTATTTCCAGCCCCAGGTGCATGGGGGACATGTGTGCTAATGCTGGGCGCTTGCCTGGTTTGAAAAAAACTTTTTTTTTTTTTTTTAATATGTCTTTTTTAAAGTTTATTTTCTAAAAGGCAAGGAAAAAAAATAAAGAAAAATGAAATATCAACCCCACCGGTGATATTTTGCCGTGGGGGGGAAAAGCGGGTTGGAGTTGCTGGCAGCGTTTCTGCTGTGTCTGCAGGGTCAGGGCGACGGGTCGGGCCGTGTTGGCTTTGCAAAGCCCAGCTCTTGCCATGCTTAGCTGCGCAGCAAAGCCCGCCGGCTGCGGGAGAGCCCCAAAAGCACAGCAAGGGGTTGCTCCCCTTGCACGCGTACTCCTCTTACACACTTGTCCCTTTGCACGCTTGCTCTCCTTGCATGCTTGCTCCCCTCGCATGCTTTGCATGTTTGCTCCCTTTGCAAGTTTGCTCCTGTTCATGCTTGCTCCCCTTTGCATGCTTGCTCCCTTTGCACACTTGCTCCTCTGGAATGCTTTGCACACTTGAGCCCCTTGCATGCTTGCTCCCTTTGCATGCTTCCCTTTGCAAGCTTGCTCCCCTTCCATGCTTGCTCCCCTTCTGTGCTTGCTCCCCTTGCACACTTACTGCTTGCAGAGATATGAGGCTGAATAAACCCAGGGAAGGAGAAACTACCCCTTTGCCCCCTAAAATGCCCCCCACCCCCAAAATATGGGTGCCGGGGCGGGGTGTGAGCCTGAAAAAAACCAGTGATGGCAAAGAGAGCAATCGCTCGTCCTGCAGCACACAGGAAACACACTTCGCCCCCATCGCCATCCCACCCTGGCTGTATAATCCTAATTTGGGGGGGGGATTTCAGGGCACGGAAGCCACTCGCCCCCTTTCCCACGGCCCCAGCCCCTGCCAGGGGGTTTATTTTCACTGCCCCCCACGGTGCAAGCTTTTCTCTCCCTTCCCTTCCCCTGCCCAAGATTTCCTCCCAGTTTCCTGGCCCGCCTGTTTATTCCCTTTCCCGCTCCCAAATCCCAGATTTCTTTGTTCACCCGATGGTAATTTTCCATCGAGGCGCCAAATCCGATGCAATGCCGTAAATCCCTGCATCGCTGTGCCAAAAAATTCATGTCCCACCAAAAAAACATTGCAGTCATGATTTTTATAGACAGAAAAATGCTCATTTATTTTCCCATCAAATCCCTAAAATCAATTTCCAAAGAAGGCTGGAAAGGTATGAAATTAAATTTGGGAGAAAAAAGACCAAAAAAAGAGAAGAAATACAATTATGCGTGGAAGATTTGCCCAAAATATAAAATTTTCCAAAATTTTGGAAAAACTGTAGTTTTCCATCCATTGAAAATTAATTAACATCTGGATCTGGGATGCCAGAGAACATCTGAACGGGTTTTATTCCCGGTATAAGTACTTGGGTGGTGTTTTCCTTCTGGAGGAAAACCTTGAGGAGGCTTATTTGGGATGAACCAAGGGCTGGTACCCAGCTGGGATGTGGGTATGCAGGGGGCTAAGCTGGGTGGAGATGCTCAGACACGCCAACCACAAAATTATCTATAAAAATATATGGGGTGGGGGTCTTTTCTGCACTAGGAAGCTGCAAAGTTATATATATACACATACATAATATAGAAATATATGAATATATAAATACAATTATATACTATATAATAAATTTTCTCTACTATACTATAATAGAATATAATTTAGTATAATATAATATGGTATAATGGAACAGAATAATTATATATAATTAAATATTAATATAAAATTCTATAACTAAGACTAAAATAAATATAATGAATAACTATACTAAATAAATGCTACTAATAAATAACTACCTAGGTATTTCAATCTTTCAAACCCTTCCCATAGAAAACCACTTTTTTAGTCCCTTTTTCTATGGAGACGCGGAGCAAAAAAATATCTTGGCACAGGGAAGGTCAGCCTGGAGAGAAGGGACCAACAGGGCTGAGACTGTGACAAACTCCTGACACTTGTGGTGCTGGCCAGGAGCCCTTGCAGCATCATTTAAATCCCATGGGGGGGGATTTTGGGGGGGAGGATTTTCCAAAATTTAGGAGAGCCTGATCCATGGATTAAGGGTTTTTTGGGGATGTCCCCCCCTCTTTAGCATCGCGCTGGCAGTGGGTACCAAAGGGCCCACCAGCATCATCCCCGCAGTGACGCGGGCAGGGATGCAGGAGCCCACAGTCATTAGGAAAGGCCTTTTCTAACAAGCTTTAATCTGTGACGGCTTTCAGTTTTTTAGGCTTTAACATTTTTTGGATATTATTTGCCACCATCACCTGACGTCCAAGGAGGTTCGGGGGTTTTGGTTTTTTTTTTTTTGCTGTCTGCATGGTTTGTTTTCCTCTTCCTGGAATAGCCAGAGAACAAAATAAAAAATAATAAAATAAATCACAAACGGGGGTGTTCACGGGGTCAGGAAAATTCCAGAAAGGTGGGAAAAAAAACGTGTTTATTTAATTCAGGAAACCCCCCAAAAAAACCCCTCCCGGTGCTATTGAAGGCGGGATGTGCATTGTGCCGAGTCGGTTCCCCACTCCGGTTCCCCGCTAAGGGCGCGGGAAGGTGGGGGGAACAAAGCAGCCGGGAACCCCCCGCAGGGTGGGCTGGGGGAGGAGGAGGAAGAGGAGGAGGAGGAGCAGGAGGTGTGAGCACTCCTCATCCGCTTCAGCGCAAAGTCATTCCCTTCCTGGAATCAGTGTTCCTGGCGGAGCAATGTTGTGGGACCATGTGGAGTGGGGGCACAGTAAAATAATAAATATTAGTTTTATTACTGTCTTATTTTTATTTTTGCATTCTTTATTTTTGCTTATTTTTGCATTCTTTTTTCTTGCATTCTTTTTTTTGCATTCTTGATGTTTGCGTTCTTTTATGTTATTTTACGTTTGCACTCTTTTAAGTTTTTATTTATTCTACCATTTTTATTTGTGCATTAGTTTCTTATCGCATCACTTTAGTTTTGCATTAGTTTGGTTTTGTATTATTTTATTTATTACTTCTCTTATTATTTTTGTATTAGTTTTCTTCTTGCATTAGTTTATTTTTGCAATCATGTATTTTTAATTTATTTTAGTAGTTTTATTTTTCCATTAGTTTGTTTTTCTATTGTTTATCTTATTATTTACATTTTTGCTTTCTTTCCTTCATTCATTTTTGCATTATATTCCATTTTTTTCACTTTTGCCTTAGTTTATTTCTGCACTATTTTACTTTTGCATTATTTTACTTTTCCAGTCTTTCATTTTCCTATTATTTATTATTTCCTTTTATGCATTATTCTTATAGTAAACTGATACATTTTGCCCATTTTCAACCATTTTTCTGGGCATCCAGCCTTCACAAGGCATTTTTTGGCTGCTCAGGTGCATCCACACCCCCAGCAGCTGCTGTTCACCCTCCAACCTTGCATTTTTTATGTCCCGAGCCTGTTAAAAAATGGGGCTAAATCAATTCAAAAAACCATTTAAATGAGAGATTTCATTTCTCAAATGCAAAAAATTAAAATAAAAATCAAAATTAAAATTAAAATTATGTTGTTATTATTATTTATTATTATTACAGAGGGTGGATGAGGTCCTGGGCAATGGGGGATGGAAAGAAAAGGGGGTTTGGCAGGGGGTGAAGGGGCTGCACACTGTAAGCTGGGCTTAGCTTTAAGTCAGACAGCTTTAGGCCAGTGCTAGTTGCAAAAACATCCCTCTCGGGGCACTGGCATGCAGAAAATAGTTGGGGGGCGTCTGTGCTGCAGAAATGCAGATCCCTGGGGATCCCCACTGCAAGGTGGGTCTCTTGGGGGACCCCATGCAGGAAAAATAGATTTATTGGGGGGTACTATGCTGGAAAAAGGAGGGGGTTGAAGGATCCCCATGCTGCAAAAAAAATGGGTCTCTTGGGGGACCCCATGGTGCAAAACAAGGGGTGTTGGGGGACCCCACCAATGCAAAAACAGGTCTCTTGGAGGACACCACTACTGCAAAAATAGCATTATTGGGGGACCCTATGCTGCAAAAAATGGGTCTCACAGGGGATCCTGTGCTGCAAAAATGCATTTCTTGGAGGACCCCAACCCTGGGTCTTGGGGGGGACCCAGCACTGCAAAAATGGGGATCTTGGAGGAGCCCATGGTGCAAAAAATAGGTCTGTTGGGGGACCCTGTACTGCAAAAATTAGTTTCTTGGGGGACCCCACACTGCAAAAAAAAAAAACAGGTTTCTTGGAGGACCCCGCATTGCAAAAATAAGTTTCTTGGGGGACTCTGTGTTGCAAAACCAGGTCTCTTGGGGTACTCTGCATGGCAAAAATAGGTCTCCTTGGGGACCCCAAGACTGCAAAACTGGGTTTCTTGGGGGACCCCATGCTGTAAAAAAAAAGATCTCATGGGGGACCCCATGCTGCAAAAATAGGTTTATTGGGGGACCTCAACACTGTGAAAAGGGGGCTCTTGGGGGACTGTGTGCTGCAAAACTGGATCTTTTGGGGGGAATCCCAATGCTGCAAAAAAAATAGGTCTTGGGGGGATCCCACCTTGCAAAAACAAGTTTGGGGGGGGACCCTGCATTGCAAAATTGGGTCTTCTGGGGGGGATGCAATGTTGCAAAAAAAAATAGGCCTTGGAGGGGACCCCATGCTACAAAAAAGTAGGTCTTGGGGGGGCCCTCGTGTTGCAAAAATAAATTTCTTGGAGGATGCTGTGCTGGGAAAATGAGTTTATTGGGGGACCCCACAATATAACCCCCCCCCTCATCTCAATTTCACACATTTACCTTTGGGGAAAGAACTGATAAACTCATTACGGGGGGGTCAGGCAGGAAGTGCCATGTGTCCCCTTGTTCCCGCTGGCAGTCCCCAGCGCAGCTGGGTGACGTCCCCTCACATGTCCCCCCATGTCCCCACGCCTGCCATCAAATCCCTTCCCGCATCCGCAAGGGGCTGGGAGGGTGCTCCAGCCCCTGACTCTGGTTTTGGGGCATGACATGGGTTTTGGGGGTGCAACCAGCCCCAGCAAAGGCTTTTTTGCTCCAAATGGGGATTTTTGGTGCTTTTTTTCCTGCTATTTTTGCTGCAATAACAGCACAGGGATCAAGTAATTAGCAGATTAGCTGGGAGAAAATCACACGGGGATAAAAAAATAGCCCTTGAGCAATTAAATCATTTCCCAAAACCAGGCTTGTTTTTATTTTTAATACCTATTTGGGGGTTCAAGGGCATTTGGTGCACGGGATGGGAAACCTTCCCAGGACGCCCGCTGCTCGATGCAAACCTGGGATCCCATTTTGCAAACCTGGGGTGCCTTTTTGCAAACCTGGGACCCCATTTTACAAACTAAGACCCCTTTTTGCAAGCCTGGGACCCCGTTTTGCAATCAGGGCTCCTTTTCTTAAAACTGGTGTGCCTTCTTGTGAACCTGAGGCCCCATTTTGCAAACCCAGAGTGCCTTTTCTTAAATCCGGGATGTGTTTTTGCAAACTTGGAACCCCATTTTACAAACCTGGGGTGCCTTTTTGCAAACCTGGGGTGCCTTCTTGCAAATCCAGGACCTCTTTTTGCAAGTCTGGGACCCTATTTTGCAAATCAGGGCTCCTTTTTTAAAACCTGGGGTGCCTTTTTACAAACCTGAGGCTCCATTAGCTCTTCCCCTTTTGCAAAACACTTTTGCTTCTCCTGTGAAAAGCAGGAGAACTGCAAAATTTGTTGCCTCTGACTCCCCGCACTCAGCAAGACATATCGCTGGCTTCGTCACCAAATATCTTCCCTGCAAGGGTCGCATCCAGCCCCAGAGAGGGATGCTCACTCCTCCCTCGCCTTTCTGGCCATAAAAGAAAGGGGTGGTTGGGGCACTTTAAAAGCAAAAAACAAGGGTCAATTTATGTATAATGCATTGCTTAAAAATAAAAAGACTGGGACTTCTCATTGCTTGTCTCTAGGAGCTCTTAATTAGCTTGAAAAATTAAAATTTTGCTGGATTTCTAGCATCCGCTTCTATTTCTGGGCATGCTCTACCATTTCCAAGCAGGAAAAAAACCCTTATTTCACCTTAAAAACCATAAAACTGAGCCTAAAAGCTGCAGGAGTATGTTTGAGGGCAGTGTTGTGGCTCAAGATTAAGATAAACCTGGGCTAAGCAGCAAACCTGGCGGTGGGATTTAGGGGCACATGCCCCAGCAGGAAATATTTTCAAGCATCTATAGTTTTATTTCACTATTTAATGAATAAAGGGTCTATTCTTCGTTAGGAGCCGGCGGGGGATTAAGCTGTAGGCAGCTAAGCTTGAGGTTGGGTTCTCCCTTTCCAAGCCAGCCCCTTTGCAGGGAAAAGGGGTTGTGAATTTGTGACTTTATATATTATATATAAATAGACATATATACTTTTTTAATATATATATAAAATTTATAACCCCTGAGATAGCTCAGGATGGGGGATTTAAAAGCTCCCCCCCAGGGCTGCAAAAATCATAAATATGACTTAAATCCCCCTTTTTTCTTCACTTTAAATAGCGGGGTGGACCCAACGCATTGGACATCTTCCCCCTCCACGTGTATCTCCTGCCGGGGGATGCTAATCCAGGCTGTATCACCTCCCGGAAAACTCTGCTGGGAAGGATTTGGGGGGAAAAACACATTTGCTGTGGATTTTCATGCCAAGGGCTTCGTCAGAGCTGGATGGATTCAGAGCCAGGAGATGGGCTTTGCTACGACCCATACTGCAGTTGGATATGCGGCAGTTGCGGGTGTTCAATAGGATTGGCAAGGATGGATGTGGAGGGGTTTTTATTTACATTAAGCTTCTCCCGTTGGTGCAAAGGGCTGGAAAATAGAAAGTGACAGCTCCGACGGTATCTTGGCCTCCTTGGGACCTTTTGAGCTGAAATAATTTGCAGGGTTTTTTGTTTGAGGTTACCCCAGTCTCATTGTGGGTTTATTGCTACCGAGTTATAAAATGCAAAGGAGGCTGAAACCAGGGGGGATCTGCAGCTCCAGGCCTTGCTTTGCCCCATGTTATGGAGATGGTGTGTTGGAGCACATTGGAATTGAGGTTATTTTAAGGTAAATTTGGATTTTGGGGCAGGTTTGGTGCCGTCCTCTTTGGGAACACCCTCCACGTCGCTGTGGTTGTGGTTACATCCTCCCCTTACCCTCCTCTTCCTCAGCATCCCCCAGCCCAACTCCCCCATATCTCCCAACACGAGTTGACCTGGGAATCTTGGTGACCCTACATCAGTCCTTCTCCTCTTTCTCTAGACCTGGGAGGTCCAACCTGGCCATATCATCCCAAGAAGAAGGCACCAACCCAAGGGGCAAATGTCTTGACTGGCCATGCTCAAGGGCGTGTTGGAAATACTGTCTTGCTCCTCAAGAAGAGAGCTGTCACCTCCCCCTGTCATGGGGCTGTGACTTCTCCTGGTCAGAGGAGAAAGCCTGGTTGATATCTTAACCTCTTCTCTCATCCTTCTCCCTGGAGCAGTGCGGCTCAGCCAACCTTACATTATTCACATCTTTACCAGGAGAGCGCAGGAATTCCAGGCTGCCTCAAAAGGAAGCAAAAACTCTGTTTGAAAGGGTAGGAAAAGGAAGAAGCCAAGTGGTAGACAAATAATGACAGTCCAGGAGAGCAAAGCGGGAGGATGCGACCCCATGGAAACAGCGGTGGGAATGGGATCGAGTCTCACCTGGGACCATGCATCCAACCCATGGCACTCTTGGTGTGAACAAGAGATGAATGTTTTGGTGTGAACAAGAGATGAAGGTCTTGGTGTGGGCAAGAAATTAAGGTGTTAAGCAAGAGATGCAGTGAGGCTGGGCCAGAGAACCAGAGCCATGAAAAGGAGGAGCTGGAGTTAATGTTGGAGATAAGACCAAGTTGGAGATCTCAATTACTTTGGGTGGACCAAGTTGCATGCAAAGCCAACAGAAACTTTGCATCAGGAGCTCCACAACTTTGCATGTTCCCGGCTCTCGTTTGCATGCAACTCGAAGTGGCTCAACAAGGCTTTGTGGCCCACATGGTTTTAATATCAGCCAGAAACCAAAACTGGAGGAGAAACTCAACCGGCAACAGGTCAGCACCAGGTGAAGCGAGGAAGAAGCGTTGCACACCCAAGCACTCCCTGTTGCTCCCAGAGATTACCAAGGCAGCTTTTGTCCCCCAAACCTATTAATAGAGCAATGAGGAGGACTTGAGCTGGTGGAAGACTTTGTGTCAATGACCTCAAGGTGGCTCAAAACCATGTGGCTGGAGAGAAGCTGAGCGGGGATGGATGGAGCTGCAAAGCTCCAGCCATGTCCCAGCTCCATCCCATGCTGGAGGAGACAAGGGAAGAACATCAGAGCCTCATCCATGAAGGTCTTGGAGGGGAGAGCTTAAACCTTGCACCGGTTTGGGGTCGGATGCGTATGATGTGTCTGGGTGAAGCAGCTGGAGGTGACACAACACTTACTTTGCCCTAAAATTGCATTATGTGCACCAAAAGCAATGTGAAATCAGGCTGGATGCAGCTATGGGATATGGTCATGTACTCATAGACTCACATACTCTATATATGTAGACAAGAGACCTATTTCCAGCTAATTAGATCCTCAGCATGCCCATACGAAACAACCAGGCCCATCCCACCTAAGTCCGCCTTACATCCCAAATCCACTGTTTATCTTCTGTAATTGGAGACAAGAACCTGAATCCGGAACCATTCTCCACCAGCTCAGGTGATGCTGAGCCTGGCTCACTGCCACATTAAATAACCCAGGAAGACGTCGCTGTGTTTATTTTTCCTCGCCGGCGTTCCAAAGATCCAAGCGGATCATTTCCAATGGGTGGTGGAACCATCCAGGAGGTGGTTGGAGGAGAAATTCCTGGTGATAAGCAACTACATGGGGTTTGTAGCATCTTTGTTAGAGCCAAGCTCTCGGCATGCAAAGATTTTGGAGGTGATTGCATCCAAATTATGGATGGATGCACTGGGGACATGGGGGTTTTGCAGCTTCCCATCACCATCCCATCGTGGGATGGCCAGGCAACATTGTGGTGGGCTTCAAAATGTGCCCCAATCCTCTATTAATTAGCAGCAGCACTTCATCTCTGCTCTAGAAAGTGGCTTTTTGCAAGTTTGGGTGGTTTCTCCAGCAAAATGTCTCCCTGGGAGATGCCCAGGACGTGGGCCAGGGTCTGTGAAACATCTCCAGCAATGCCGTAGCATCATCGTCCATCCCTGGCCACGGTGAGGAGCATGGGGAAGACATGGAATTGCTGCTCACTACACACATGGAGGGCTAAACACCCCATATCTGCAGGACATGGTTTAGTGGGCATGGTTGATAGTTGGACTCAATGATCTTAAAGGTTTTTTCCAACCTAAATGATTCTATCATTCTATGAAAAAACACACAACTCCACCAAGCAATCAGCGGGATTTTTAGCTTTATATCCACATCGTGACATAGGTTCAGCATCGACACAGGTTTTTCCCCCTCAGTATAAATAAATCAAGGAGTATTTTGCTGCAGGGGATCTATTATTTCTGCATTATCTCCTCCTTTGCTTGATTTGGTGTGCGTTTCTGTCTGGAGGGGAGCAAACCTGTATGAGTTCACCAGGATTTACCCATGATAACACCTTTGCTCCTCCTAGGAAAAATCAAAATACCAGGAGCAGGTTCTCCATGAAGTTTCTCAAAAGGTAAAAATCCACACAGGATGTTCCCACACACCCATGGGTGACCGTACCCATGCAACCATTTGTGGGGATGGGTGAACCGTTGCATTTCAACATGGGTGAAAACCCTCTGAACCGAGCTCATCTTCCTTTATTTTGGATATCGGTGATGAAAACAAGCAGTTGGGGTGGGCTGGAAACACCTCAGACCAGTTGTGTGATATCTTCTCCACCTCCATCCCAAAACGACCCTCTCCTTGGTGCTTTCACCTCTGCAATTTGCTCTGGCAGTTGGGATTTGGGACTGCAAATAGGATGTCTGGGGAAATTTCCTGCAAAAGACATTTCCATCCCCGATCCATTGCAATTTGGACTTTGATATATGTCATTTTTTTGGGGGTTGATGATGAACATCCCCCATGGTGCAAGATGGGAACCGAAAACACCATCAGATCCCACCGGAAATAGGGAAATGCTCAAAAGGAATGTGAAATCGCACTGGCAGAGTAGCCTCATTAAAAGAAAAAAACCAGAAATATATGATACAGAGAGAGAGAAATGCAGGATTTATTATAAAATAAGTTGCTTGTTGCATTTTGTCCTCAATCTGAGGCAAAATGATGGGGAACGGAGGTTCCACATCACGAACAGTTTGGTGATACCCAACGTGATAGGGTATCAAAAGGTGGAAAAGCCATAAATTGGGGTTAGGAATAAGACAATAAATCCTTATTTAAGGGAAAAGTGGATTATTTTTTCCCTTTTCACAAGGGAAAACGCCAGGAAGAGCAAAGGGACATGAGCATGTTTGGGTTTGGGTTGGGTCAACGGTTGAGCTGGCCCCAAGGAGGGGATGCTGCAGAGCTGGGAGCCAGTTTGGAGCTCTCCCACCTGAATCCATGTTAATTTGTTTAATTGACACAGGATTGCTCATCAAACAAGGGCCGGGGTGGGATTTTATTGAGTTTTGCATCAGAGTAAATGCCTGGAGTGAAGCAATTTTCACAATTAGCGGGACCGGTTTCCTCTATTGGTAATACAAATCTGTAACAGAGGCTGAAAGTAGCATCAAATTCCTTGCAAAATGGTAAAAATGCAAATAATTCCATCAATTTATGGGTGTATTTAGGTCTTCTTTCAAAACAAAATATAAAAGATGTTCTTACTAATCCGATGATTAACTTTTCCTGGTTAAAAACAAAGGGGAATCGAAGCAAAGCAATGCCCAGCGGTGAGTGAGAGGGAGCCCAGGATGGCCCAAGCAGGACAACAGCATAATTTGCCAGATTTTCACCCCAAAATCCCAATCTCAGATGATGCTGTGGGAGATGCAGAGATGGAGATGGAGGTCACTGCTGGCGGCTCTCATAGATCTGCAAACCCATTTTTTTGAGCTTCACCTCAACTGCTTTAGCATCGTTCTTGCTCAGCAGTGGTGCTGGGAGCCTTCACTAGTTTTCCAGGAGAAATCCAAGCATTTCCCACCATAAACTGGATTTATGATCTCCCTTGGGGTGGAAAAGGGCATGGAGTAATGCTCTTTAATTTCAGTCCTCCTCCGATATCCAGCATGCAGGGAGGTCCCTCGGTAAGTGGGAAAGTTGGGATCTGCTCGTTAAGGCACCAAATATTCAGCTTAAATGGGAGATGGGACGAGGCGAGGGTGGGAGAACAGCAGAAGTGAGACTGCTCTGGTGTGAGAGGAGCAGCCCAGTGTAAGCCTGTTGCAAGCCCAGCGCAAGCTTGTCGCATGCCTACTTAAGCCGGTTGCAAGCCCATTGCAAGCCTGTTGCAAGCCCATTGTAAGTCCCTTGCAAGTTCATTGCAACACCCACTGCAAGCCCCTTGTAAACCCATTGTAAGCCTACTACAAGCCTATTGCAAGCCACTTGCAAGCTCATTGCAAGCCTATTATAAGCCCACTGCATGCCTGTTACAAGCTCGTTGGAAGCTCATTGCAAGCCTGTTGCAAGCCCATTGTAAACTATTGCAAGCCTGTGGCAAGCCTGTTGTAAGCCCATTGTAAGGCCCTTGCAAGCTCATTGCAAGCCTGTGCAAGCCTGTTGCAAGCTTGTTGTAAGCCTATTTCAAGTCCATTGCATCCCCACCACTGAGGGAAGGAGGAAGCTGGCAACTGATGCCCAGATCAAAGAAACCCCACTGCTCCAAGCCTCCCTGAGCTGAATTTCCCAGCCTGGACTCCTCTCCCTTCTGGTTCCAGTTACATGGAGGCTCCAGGGCTTCCTTCATCTCAGCTGTCCTGCCTTCCTGCGCGTCACCAGCCGCAGCCCCACGCAGCCATTGCACCTTTGGGATTCTTCTTGGCAGCACCACGGGGGTTTTCCAGCCTCCCTTGGTTTCAGCCACCTCTTTAATCTCCCATTTTGGCAGCTGCTTTTCCTTAAATCGTGGAAAGCAAAGCAAAGGACGGGGAGGTGGCTTGAAATAAAACCTCTCCCTGGATGGTCTGAAATAAGAGACAGCCCTGGGAAAGCTGGAAGCATCACGAGGGCATTGGGAAACCTCCACGCTGGCTCCGGCGAGCCTGCTTTTGGGGAGGAGGTGCAAAAATTGGGAGCTGGGATTGGGCTTCTGGAGATGTGCTAATAGTTTGGCCTGCCTGTATGGATAGAAGGATTGCAAGCCCATTGCAAGCTCATTGTAAACCCATTGCAAATCCATTGCACGCCCCTTTCAAGCCCATTGCAAGCATATTGCACACCCATTGCAAACCTTGGAAGCTCACCGCAAACCCTTTGCAAGCTCATTGCAAGCCCATTGCAAACCCGCTGGAAACCTTGCAAGCTCAATGCAAATTCATTGCAAACCTCTTGCAAGCCTATTGCAAGCCCAACGCAAACTCATTGCAAACCCATTGGAAACCCGTTGCAAGCCCCTTTCAAGACCATTGCAACCTCCTTGTGCAAATCCGTGGCAAACCTGTTCGCAGCAAGCTGGGGCTGCTCTCAGCTCTCTATCCCACCCTAGTGCAGAAGCTACCCAAGCCCCCAGCTCACCGATCCATATCTCCAGTTAAATTTTCTTTAATTAAATCTTTCCTGTTGGAAAAATGAAGGACGCATGAAAGCCAAAAGACAGAAATCAAATCTCTTCTCCTAGCCTCCCCCTCGCAAAGCCCAATGCCTGGCCGGGGCATCACCCCATTGCTCCCACCCCAGCTGGCTCAGCAGAACCCGCCGATGGTCTTGTCGGGCCCCTTGGCCTCGTTAGGGCTCATTAACGAATAGTCCGTCTCGCTTTTCCAAGCTGTCAGTGCCCATTACCATCCGGGTCTCCTTCACCCTGTCCCGCAGGCTGGGAACGGGACGGGACTGGGAGGATCAAAGGCAGCGGGTGTCCAGCTCCAGCGGGGCAGAATAATTTAATAGAGAAGCTTATAATTTATTTTTACAAGGGCTTTTTTTTTTTTGCTATTACAAGGGGTTTTTTATTTTCTTTGCTATTACCAGTCTCAATAATTCAGCCCCTAAATCTCTGCTGCAAGCTCTGTCCACTCCCTGCCCACCTCCACCACCATGAAAAATTGGGCGTTTTTTTAATTAAGCTCAAAATTTTTGGCAAATTCCATTTTTGTCTTTCCAGGGAAATTAAAATTTGCTGGAAAGGCTGGGATGGGCAAGGGGGAAGCAGCGGGATGCCAGCGTGTTACCACTGCTCTCTGCTGGACCTGCCGCCTTTCCTGCAGCCAGACCCAGACACCGCTGGGCTGGGGCAGGGGAGGAGAAGGAGGAGGAGGAGGAGGAGGAAAAAGGATGGTGCTGGGGCAACCCCAGCCTGAGCATCCCCAGCCAGGGAAAAGCAGGCAGTGGTGGAGATCCTGAGGCCCTGTGGGCAGTGGTGCAGTGACCAGCATTGCAACCTTCTCTGAGGGCTGCAAACCTCTGCCTAGTGTTGCAAGCCTCACCCAGTATTGCAACCCTCTCCACAGCATTGCAACCTTCTCCCCAACACTGCAACCCTCTCCCCAGTGCTGCAATTCATGGAAGGCTCTTGTTCGACCACTTACAGGACAGTGGTCTGCCTGTGTCCAGGCTTAAACTCTGCTGAGGAAGGTTTATTTGCTCTCTAGAAAATCAGAGCCTGCTACAATCTCAGCTGGAGCCGCTTCTCTCCACAGCTGCTGGAAGCACCAGGGACACAGTTTCACAGGGTGCAGAAACCCGGGCTTAGCCCCAGCGCTGGGTTTTCTCTTGGGGTCTGGGCACAAAAAATGAAAATACCTCACGCCTGTAAACTCAGCAATGCCTGGACTGCTCCCAGGGCCCCACCGGCGTGTGTTGTGCAACACAGCACCCCAGGAGCAACGCTAGAATACACCAGCACTAAATGCACCAATGTTAAATGCTCTTTTGCTAAATGCACCCACGATAAATTCCCCAGATGTGAAATGCATCAATGCTAAATACCCCGGTGCTAAATGCTCTTTTGCTAAATGCACCTATGTTAAATGCACCAACGCTAAATTCCCCAGTGCCCAGGTGCTAAATACCCCCTTGCTAAATACCCTGGAACTAAATGCCCCTGGCAGTGCTCGCTGCATCCTGCTTTGATGTACCAGGAAAAAAAATGCACGTTGCAACCAAAAGCAGCGGCTCCATTTTGGGAGACGCCCCCCATCCCAGAGTTTAGGCCGTTTGGGAACTAACTGGTGTGATTTAGTTAACCCAAAGGAGATGATGCATGGGAGACGCAAGCAGATTTAAAGCACACGGTTCCCGGTGCTGATTCAGCACCCAGCAGGATTTCCAGCCGAAAAATAGGGGCTGAATCACTCCCATATGGATCTTACAGGATATCCATGACCCAGCAATCATTAGAGCTGGTAAATTAAGGTTTTAATTGCAGGGAGATGAATGCGTCCCCCCAAATAAACCAATGCTGATGGGTTTGGGAGGAGGGTTGGGATGGACAGATGGAAGGCAGGGCTGGAGAGGGGCTGGAGCTGACACCAAGTGGATGGAAATTGCAATTTCTGCTCCATGAGAAGAAAACGGAGGATTTGGGGCAAAAATGGGAGGGCAGTTTGCAAAAAAACCCCACAGCCAATATTGTACAAAAAAAGCTGAATTTGGAGCATTCAGAAGAAGGCTGGGAGGGCGGTGGGGAACTGCGTCAGCCTGCAATTTCCTTTGGAAAAATACCCGAATCCATTGCAAATAAATGAAATAAACCCCCAAAGGCGACTCGAAATATTTATGTAACCTCGGTCATTCCCTTTTCCTCACTTTCCTGCCCCGGAATGGGGGGATGCTGGAGGCTGAGGGGGGGGTGTCTCCGAGGGTGGAGGGGCGATGCTTTTGGTCGTCACGGTGACTTTTGCACAGGATGCTCTTGTAAGGGAGGCAGGGATGGATGGGGGCATCCCTTGGGAGCCCCATGGGGGGATAATGAGCTCCTAGACTCATTAAACAACCCGCCTTCATTAGAAAAGGGACACAGTGACATCATGCCTCGGCAACTTGGGGACCACTGCAGTGCAACCCCCCCGCCATGCTAAGGATGCTTGCAGGGAGTTGGGAGCCTGCTGCTTGTACAAAGCCTTTATTTTGTCCCCAAAAAGCCTTTTTTTCCCAAAAAACCCTTTTTTCCCAAAAAAAGCCTTTTCCCCCCCAAAAAAAAAGATTTTGCCTTTTTTTGGAGGGATTTAAACCAGCTGGAGGCCACAGGTAGGCAGATAGGAATCAGCTCCAGCCTCAGCTCTGCTCACATCAGAAAATATCCGGCTTCATTGTTCGGGGGGGAATGCACTGTGTCCGTGTTTTGTTCCCTTGGGACATTTTTGAACTGCATAAATATTTGCAGAGCCCGAATGCACGGGGAGGCGGAGGAATTATTTCCCCCCCCTCTTATTTTTTGGGGCCAAATGTGGCTTTTTGTACCTTCAGAGGGAAATTTCCGACTGGAAACCCAACCCTGAGCGTGTTTTGAGGTTGAATGGTCCCCCCGCTGGGTGGAAACAATACGGGTTTTTGCTTAAAAGCTTTTCCTGCCCTGTTCCCTGGAGTGATCAGGAATTGCATCCCACCAGCATCATCGTGGCACGGTGCCAGCGCGATGCATGAGGAGTATCGGGATCTTGGCATCACTTGGATTATTATTTTTTGGGGGGGGTTCAACATGGAGATACAGAGCTGGGGATGAGGATGCAGGATGGGATACGCCAAAATGAAGCCACATCTCCGAGGGCAAAGGGTGCTGAAGGTTTTGATTGATGGGTGTCTTTTGCTCCCATGGTGGTACCCAGTGGGAACCCCCTGGCTGATCTCTGCCATGGTTGGTGATGTCGTCACCCAACATGTCTTTTTGGGGGCTGAAAAAGGCACAATTTGGGTCATACAGTGGTCTGAAGTGGTTTCAGTGTGGGCAGAGATGCTCAGGTGACACCAGAGTATCCTGAATGCCGGGAGGTCCTGGGGAAAAAAAAGGGGGAAAAAAATTAAGAGGGGAAAAAGAGGAAAAAAGGGAAAGAAGGGAAAAAAAGAGGGAAAAAAGGGGGGGAAAAAGGAAAAAAAGGGATAAAACCTGCTTCAGCCAGGCCCGTGCCGGCTTGGTGTGGGAGGGAAGGCATTGCCACCTCGTGGCAGTAGCCACGAAGCCCAAAGGGGGGTTCAGTTGTCCCGCAGCCTGTGGCACGTCCCCCCCAGACCACTCCCAGTAGGCTTCTCTGGGGTCCCCCAGTGCCACCCAGTGCCACCCATAGCCCTCAAAGCCCTCCCAGTGCTCCCCCAGCACCCCCCAGTGTCCCGCATAGCCCCCGCCAGCAACTCCAGTGGCCCCCATAGCCCCTCCCATTTTCTCCCAGTGCCCCCCAAAGCCCTCACAGCCACCCCAGTCCCCTCCTCCCCGGGAAGCCCTGCCACCCCGCCGTGCAGGCAGGAGAGGGCAGCACCTGCCCTCCCAAAGCCAGGCCAGGGAGGGGGGACTGGGGGGGGCGCAGGGGAGAACCCCAAATACGCGCAGCCAGGCTGGACCCTGCCAAGGTGGGGGGGTTGGTGGCCCCTGCCTC